>VMDO01014803.1:25480-53430 GCA_007922755.1 Pedetes capensis | reverse complement strand
TTTTTTTTTTTTTTTTTTTTTTTTTTTTTTTTTTTTTTTTTTTTTTTTTTTTTTTTTTTTTTTTTTTTTTTTTTTTTTTTTTTTTTTTTTTTTTTTTTTTTTTTTTTTTTTTTTTTTTTTTTTTTTTTTTTTTTTTTTTTTTTTTTTTTTGCAGTACTGGGTGTTGAACCCAGGGCCTCATGCTTGCATGCTTTTCAAGTGCTGTACCATTGAACTGCACTCCCGGCCCATTTTTCTTTTTACTTTTTGAGACAGGGTCTTGCTGTTACACAGACTGCCTCTGGTCTCAAACTTGCAATACTCCTCCCTCCACCTCCTGAGCCACTGGGATTACAGACATGTGCCACCACACCTGGCTCCATCCAATACTTTCATCCATATGGATCTTTTCCTGAAACCATGCAACATGGCTTTTCACACTTTTATGCCTTAGTGTACATTGCTTTCTCTTACCCAGTAATGTTCTGTCTAACTTCTTCATTTAGGCAACCTCTACTCATCCTTCAGATTCGGGAACTTCATTTTACACCTTCCCTCAATATTGCTTTAGAAACCTTCCTTCCTTCCACAATGCCTCATGCCTTCTTATGTTACTGATAACACTACAATATAACCTTCAGTGTTCTTAAATGCCTTTTCCTATATTGTTGTTTTTAGGTGTCATGGAGTCAGTGTCCAATTCATAGTGACCCTATGTACAACAGAGGAAACACTATTCTTGTGCTTCTCTGCTATTTATAGGGTTTTCAATGGCTGATTGTTTTGGGGGAGTGAGTTGCTGGATCCTTCTCCCAAGCCTATAGCACCTGGTGTTCCAAGGCAGTCTCCCATCCAAGTACTAACCAAGTTCAACCCTGCTTAGCTTCCTAGATCTGATAGGGTTGGATGCCACAGTGGTACCACTGCAGGCTTTCTTGTATCAGTCTTTGATAATAGTAATGTATGGTGCTTTCTGAGAAGTTCTAGGCAATTTACATACATTATTTCTAATTCTAAAGCACAACTCCAAAAGATGTTTATCTTTAGCTGCATTTTAAAGTCCAGGCTTAGAGGATAACATAATGAGCCTATGGCCACATCATTATGATGGCAGCATTGCAGTCACATCTGGTTCTGTAATGGCTTATTTGACTATTTCTCTATCACCTGGCATAGTGCCTGATGCTCACCTGCATGGGTGGATAAGCTGGATTGAAGTAAATCCTAGTTTAAAAGAAAAAAAATAATAAAAAGCCAAATTTTGAGGTGAGACAAAACAGACCTGTGCTTGAATTCTACCTCTTCCTCTAATTAGCTGCTAAGGTAGAATTCCTAAACAGATAACCATGTCCAGAGATGACTGATATAGCAACGAAACTTCCTGGGCAGGGGTAGACATTGGCACCAGAGGCTGTAGATCAACAGGCAAGGTTGAAAGGGAGGCTGAACTCAGAGACAGGATGCCTGCCTGTCGGTGCAAGTCTTCTTTGTGAAAAAACTATGTTGTCATGCAATATATCTTATCTCCTCAGATGGGAAGATAGTGATTTGTTATCTCTGTGTGCAGCTGTGACCAGAGAGATTGATGTCAGGGCTTGGTCTCAGGGCAAATGCCTGCATACTGCCTGCCTCTTGGTTTATTGAAGACTGGTGTTTTCTGAAAATAGAACCTCATGTTGGCTCTGACTCAGTCCATTTTCACCTCATGTTCTCTCTAGTGCCTTAGTTCTAAAAGAATTATCCATGTCATTGCAGGATACATGACAATTTTTTGCAAAATTTTTAAATTTGCACATTATTACCAAGAGATTTAAATTTTCTCTTGTTAATTCCAAAAATTGGTGTCATGTGAATCAGATGAAATGCACATATATATGTATATTTTATTTTGCCTCTCTAATGATTTACAAAGTCATGGAGCCTCCTTTGCTCTTGAGTCCTTTTAGTAAGATAATGGAATTCACTAACACTACCCCCTTAGAGTACATTCCACCTCAACAGGGGTGTGAGGTTTTGCTTCTGGGATAGTTTTTTTTAATTCATCATGACCTACCCTCTCTTTGCTCCTTCCTTAATTTGATTGGTTATATTCTGGGCATTTAGTTCACCATGATGCAAACTCCTTTCATTGTACATAACTTAACACTATTTCCTACTGTCTTATTGTCTCAGTCAATAGTATGGCTAATGTTGACTGGCTCAGCAATGGACCCTATTCTCTTCTCTGCCTCTGACTCTCTTTACTCCATGAAAAGAAAATCAGGAAGGTAGGGGAAGAAAAGTATCTTGTAAATTCCATAACTAACTTCCTATCTTTCTCTTTTTAACATATATGGGTTGTGATTAAAAAAATGGCAAATGTTTAAACAACAAAAAATTATTATAGTAAAAACACTACCATTTGTTGTTGTTGTTGCCATTTATCCCCCTCAAAATACTCCTCCTGGCTTCAAACACACTTATCCTATTGTTCTTGACACTTGTTGAAGCAGTTCTATAAATCTTCTTTCATGAGTGTCTGTCTGTTTGTTTGTTTGTTTATTTGGTGGTACTGGAGGTGGGGGTCTTATGCATACTTTACAAGTGCCTTACCACTGAAGTGCACCTGTTTGTTTGTTTGTTTATTTGGTGGTACTGGAGGTGGGGGTCTTATGCATACTTTACAAGTGCCTTACCACTGAACTGCACCTTGAGTCCATTTTTCACTTTTTATTTTGAGACAAAGTCTGGCTAAGTTACACAGGCTCCTCCTAGTCTGAACTTATGATCCTCTTCCCTCTGGCTCCTGAGTCTCTGGGATAACAGGCATGGGCCACCATACCCAGATTCCATGAATATCTTTGGTTATGTTGCTGTGGCTGCCTAGATATCCTGAACTGATTAAAAACGTTTACCTTTCATGGCATTTTGATTTTGGGGAAGAACCAGAAGTCACTCAGTGCCAGATCTGGTGAATAAGGTAGATGAGGACACACCATAATGTTTTTGACAGAAATTGCTTTACCAGAAGAGATGTATGACATGAAGTGTTGTCATTCAGGAGGTTAAAACTAAAGACATTCACCAAAGACTTCCAGAACTGTTTCAGAAAGTAGCAAAAACAATGGGATAAGTGTGTTTGAAGGCAGTGGGACTATTATGAAGAGGATTGATGGCAATGTATCTTTTACTGTAATAACTTTTAAAAATTTAAACATTTGCCATATTTTTTGTTTATACCTCATTTTTTTTAAATGAAAGTAATACATGCTCATGATCAGTAGGTAGTCCAGAATTGGGAGAATTTCCCAATCCCATCTCCTGTTATCCATGTGGTAAGAATTCCTTTACTTATTCTCAAAGCATTTATTAAAAACAAAATAAGAAAAGAAGTAAAAAAAAAAAATGGGCTGAGGGTGCAGCTCAGTGATCCAGCACTTACAAAGCATGCAAGCATGAGGCCCTGGGTTCAACACCCAGTACCGCAACAACAACAACAACAACAACAACAACAACAACAACATCCCTGGATTCAGAAAGGTTGGGAAGTCTGGAACAGAGGACCCAGAGACTCAACTATAGCTATCTGTGCCAAAAGTGCCAAAATCATTTGTTAGAGAAAAGACAGCCTCTTCAACAAATGGTGCTGGGAAAACTACATACAAGAGAGATACCTATACATCCATGTTTATTGCTATACAACTCACAATAGCCAAGGAATCAGCCTAGGTGTCCTTAAACAGATGGATGGATAAAGAAAATGTGGTATATATGCACAATGGAGTTTTATACAGCCGTAAAGAAGAACAAAATTATGTCATTTGCAGGAAAATGGATGGAACCAAAGATCACCATGTTAAGCAAAGTAAGCCAGACTCAGGCAAATATCTCTTGTTTTATCTCATGTGCAGAATCTATGATTTAAAAAATAAGACATATGTTATACTTTGAATCTAAATATACCTAAAATGTCATGTGTTAGAATATTGGGTCCCCAACTGGTGATGCTATCCTGGGAGGTTATGGAATCTTGATTGGCAAGTCTAGATTGGCAGAAATGAGTCATTAGGGCTAGGCCTTTAAAGGTCTAACCCAGGCCCGTGTAAGCTGTACTTCCTGATCATGAAGAAGTAAGGTTGTCTGCCTTGGGCCCCGTTATGCCTGCCCTGCTGCCATGCCTTCTGCCTCTATGGGCTAAAATCCTCTAACTTTAATTCCCCAATAAGTATCTCTCCCCTCATTAAAAAAAAAAAAAAAAAGAAAAAAGAAAAAGAAAAGAAAAGAAAATAAGATGAAATGAAATAAGAAACTAAAAATCACACAAAATATACTTTATATGCAGAAGTAGAATGTTATCAATGGTACTATTCTGCAATCAACCTTTTATCATTTAATAATCATTGTGATCATTTTTTAGGTCAGTAATTTGCCAATAATCCTTTTTAATACTTAAAAATATTTTTATTAGTTAGAACACTCTGGCTCCATATAACAACCCTACTCATGGTACCTCAAGCAAAAATGGAATGTACTGGTTCACAAGAGTGAAGAGAGAAAAGGTAGGGATGGCCATGGAAAGGAATGGGCCCAAGAACCCAGTGGTATCATGGGGATGCCCTCTCTTTCCATTTCTCAGCACTAAAGAGATGTTTGATCTCCTTCTTTCCTCAAACAAAGCAAACTTATTCTATGCAATAGGAACACAAAGCCCATTCCTGCTGATACCTTCCTTCTTTTACATCATTACAAATTTACCAACATGCTGGTTGAGTAACCCTGAAATAGTTACTTCAACTCTCTAAATTGCAGTTCTGCCATTTCAGGAGATGCTTTGGGGTTCACTTTCCTCAACTTTTTCTTGTGGCCCAGCTAGAATCTTCCAAACATTAAAACCAAAGTCTTGAGAGCAAAGCCACCCATTACTCTAGTGCAGTTACACTCATACAAAATTCAGTGTTCCTCTGGAGAAAGGGGCATCACTACATCTTGAAGGCCACCTTGAGGGCAGTATCTTGAAATTTATCTCCTTGTGTCTATGACCAGCCTCAAGGATATCAGAGAATACCAAACAGATAAAGTATACCTACACATATCACTTTCAAATTACAGGAAGTCAAAGATAAAGGAAAAAATCCTGAAAGAAGCCAGACTCACACACAAGCAAAAATAAGAATTATATCCATTTCCTGTACAAAAAATTATGCAAGCAGGAAGAGGGTGGAATGAAATATTTGAAAGAGAAAAAATCAACTAAAATTCTGTATCCTATGAAATCCTTCAAAGTGAAGCATAAATAAAAGATTTTCTCAGACAAACAAAAATTGAGGAAAATTATTGCCTTGCAAGAAATGCTTGAAAAGTTCTTTTAGGAAGAGAAACATAATATAGGTCAGAAACCCATAGCTATGTAAAGAAAAAAACATCAGAGAAGGAAAAAGTGAAAGCAAAATAAAATTTGTTTTTCATATTTTAATTGAACTAACAGATAAGTTGTTCAAAATAGCAGTAAAAATTTATTTGATTATATTCAAACATTTTAGTATAAATGGAATGAATGACAATGACACTAGAAACAAGAGGAAAGAATTATTATTTTTTATAAAGTACTCACACTACTTATAAAGTAGTATATGAAAGTACACTTGGAGTAATTGTAAATGTATATGCAAACTCTAGAGGAACTACTGAAAAAGCTTTTTTTAAATAGGTAAACTGATATTCTAAGAAATCAGAGAAAATAGAGTCATGCAAATGCTTAATTAAAAACCACAAAAAGAGATGGGCATTGTTGCATATTCCTGTAATCCCAGCATTTCAGAGGCTGAAGTAGGACAATATAAGTTCAATGTCAGCCTGGGCTATTAAATGAGACCTTGTCTCAAAAAAGAAACCAAAATTAAAAAAGACAAAAACTAACAAAACAACAAAGGTAGAAAAGGAGTGGAATACAAAATTAGGAACAAAGGATAAGGACAATAAATATGAAATAGTAATAAATTTAATAAATTTTAATCCACCTATATCAGTAATTATTCTGAACATTAGTAATTTCAATGTACCAATGAAAAGATAAAGATTGTCAGAGTGGATCAAGACCTAATTATATGTTGTCTATAAGAAACTCATCTTAAATACAAAGATACATATAGATTCTGTAAATAGACAAGGAAGGAAAAATTAAATGAATAGAGAAAGACATACCACACTAATACCAATCCAAAGAAAGTGGAAGTAGCTACATTAATTTTAGACTTCATAGCAAGGAAACATATCAGAGATAAAAAGGTGTGTTACATAATGAAAGAATTTTTCCATGGCTGATTGTTTTGGGGTTTCTTTGGGAGTAGATTGCCATGTCCTTCTCCTGTTTTTGCAGTGTTGGGGATTGAACTCAGGTTCTCAGAGAGTGCAGAGAGGCACTCTATCAACTGAGCTAAACTCCAGTCCCCAAAAGTTTTAACTGAAGAATCTTATCCAAGTCCACTGCTATAAGCTGCCTGTTGTTGTTGTTAGGTGCCATGGAGTTGAGTCCGACTCCTGGTGACCCTCATAGGGTTTTCAATGACTGATTGTTCTGAGATTATTTTGGGGAATGGGCTGCCACATCCTTCTATTTTTGTGGTGCTGGGGATTGAAATCTGTCCACAGAAAGTTTGAAGCAGCAATCTACCAACTAAGCTAAACCTCAGCCCCAATGAAACTACGTTGTTTTTGTTGTTAGGTGCCATCCAGGACTCAAAGCAACCCTATGTACAACAGGTGAAATACTATTCTCAGTGCTTCTCTGATATTTTGAAGGTTTTCAATGGTAGATTGATTTTTGAGAGTGAGTTGTGGGGTCCTTCTCCCAAGCCTACATTATCTGGTGTTCTCAAGTGATCTCCCATCCAATTACCAACCAGGCCCAACCCTGCTTAGCTTCTGAGGTCTGATGGTATTGGAAGCCACAGTGCTATGGCTGCAGGCAATGAAACTATAACAACACTTAATCTACACGTACCTAAAAACACAGCATCACAATACGAACTGCAAAAACTGATGGAATTGTAGGGGAAATGGATGAACCTAGTGTTATAGCTGGAGACTTCAATAGCTCTCTTTCAGAAATGGACAGAAACAGTAGGCAGAAAATCAATAAGGACATTAGTGAAACTGAACACCGCCACCCATCAACTGGACATAATAGATATAGACTTGTCTCAGCCAACAAAAATAGAATACACATTCTTCTCAAGCAAGAAAGACCTCACAGTAGTCCATCAGACACATCTTAACAAATTTAAAAGAATGAAAATTATGCATTCTCTGTTCTTAAACCACAAGAAATTAAACTAGAACTCAGTAACAAACTTGTTGTTCTTAGGTGCCGTCGAGTCGGTATCTGACTCATAGCGACCCTCTGTACAACAGGGGAAACACTATTGTCAGTGCTTCTCTGCTGTTCATAGGGTTTTCAATGGCAGATTGATTTTTGGGAAGGGGTTGCCAGGTCCTTCTCCCAAGCCTACAGCTTCTGGTGTTCCCAGGCAGTCTCCCATCCAGGTACTAACCAGGCCTGACCCTGCTTAGCTTCCGAGATCTGACGGGATCGGATGCCACAGGTCTACCACTGCAGGCCAGTAACAAATTTAGCTACCGAAAAACATCTATGAATAACATGTGGGCCAAAGAATTCATCTCAAGAAAAATATTGGAAATATTATATTTTGAACTAAAATGAAAACAACATCAAAATTTGTGAGATGAAATGAAAGCATTGCTTAGAGGGAAATTCATAGCATTGAATGTATATATTTGTAAAAGAAGAAAGATCTAAAATCCATAATCTAAGCTTCACTTAGAAAACCAAAAAAAAAAAAAAAAGGAGTAAATTAAATCCAAAGTAAGCTGAAGAGAAGAAATCATAAAAATTAGAACAGAAATTAATGAAATTGAAAACAGAGAAATTTGCAGAGAAAAATCAACCACCTCAAAAGCTGATTCTTTTTTTTAATTGGAAATTTTTAATGTACAACTTAATGTATTTCATTCTGACATGCATTTCATTGTGATATTTCTATATATGTGTTTCATTGTACATTGCACAGATAAATTCCCCCTTACCGTCTTGTATATCTCCTTTCCCCTCTCCCATCCCCCCCACCAAAGGCCTCTCTTGCATGTGTTTTTGTGGTACTATTTTTCTATATACCCTTGCATTCCAATTATGATTTGAGTCCAATTTTTTTTCTGTAATGATCTATCTTTTTACATTGTCAGAAGTATTACATGAATAATCTAGCCCATTTGTATTATTACCATTCTTTGGTATTGTTGGTATTATTATAATTATTTCACAAACTATTAAAGTTGGGCTGTTTACTGTGAGGTCACCCTCTCTTTCATTCTTCACTCCTCCTTGGTCCTCCTTCCCCTCCTGTCTTCTCCCATTATCTCTTCCTTTTTCCAGATCTCTCCCTCCTTCTTTCTGCTCCCTAAATTTTCCCTTCTCTGCTAAGTTGACTTTAGCTTTTTATTTTGTTCCAATTTCTTTATAGGATTTTTAGGTTCTTTTAAATTTGACTCAGCTCCAATGTATGAGTGAGAACATGTGGTATTTGTCTTTTTGGGCTTGCGTTTATTCACTTAAAATAATTTTATCCAATTCCATCCATTTTGCTGCAAATGACATTATTTCATTTTTTTGATTGCTGACTAGTATTCCATTATATATATGTACCATAACATTTTTTATCTGTTCTTCTATTAATGGCCACTTTGGATGATGCCATATCTTTGCTATTGTGAAAAGTGCTGTATTGAATGTAGAGATGCAGGTGTCTCTGTGGTATGATGCCTCATCTCCCTTTGGGTATATTCCCAATAGTGTTATAGCTGGGTCATATGGTAGATCTATTTTTAGTTTTTTGAGGTACCTCCATATTAATTTCCAAAGTGGTTGGACTAAATTACAGCTCCACCAGCAGTGTAAGAGGGATCCCTCTTCTCCACTACCTCGCCAGCGTTTGTTATTTGTTTTATAGATCTTGGCCATTCTTACTGGAGTAAGGTGGAATCTCAGAGTTGTTTTGATTTGTGTTTCCCTAATGGCTAGGGATATTGAGCATTTTTTCATGTGTTTCATGGCTTTATGAGCCTCTTCATTTGAGAATTGTCATTTTGGTTCCTTTGCCCATTTGTGTATTGGGTTATTTGTTTTCTTGGGTATTGTTTTCTTGAGTTCTTTGTAAATTCTGGAAATTATTCCTCTGTCCAATGTATAGGACGCGAACATTTTTTCCCATTCAGTGGGGATTTCCTTGACTCTGTTGATTGTTTCCTTTGCTGTACAGAAGCTTTTTAATTTCATGTAATCCCATTTATCTATTCTTGTTGCAATTTCTTGAGCAATTGGAATTGTATTAAAGAAATGCTTTCCTATCCCTATATGTTGAAACATGTTGCCTATCCTTTCTTGTATTAACTTTAAAGTTTCTGGCTTTATGTTGAGGTCTTCTATCCATTTTGAGTTAACTCTCATGCATATTGCCTGTAGCCATAGCCCTGTGGCATCTGATCCCATCAGATCTCAGAAGCTAAGCACAGCCTCGCCTGGTTAGCACTTGGATGGGAGACAACCTGGGAACACCAGGTGCTGTAGGTTTGGGAGAAGGACCTGGTAACCCACTCCCAAAAATCAATCTGCTATTTAAAACGCTATGAACAGCAGAGAAGCACTGACAATAGTGGTTTGCCTGTTGTATGCAGGGTTACTATGAGTCGGATACCCACTCGATGGCACCTAACAACAACAACAACAACAACAACTCATGCATATGGAGCTATGTGGGTCAGTTTTCATTTTTCTGCAAGCAGATATCCATGTTTCCCAGCACCATTTATTGAAAAAGCTATCCTTTTCCCAATTTACTTGCTTTGCTCCTTTGTTGAAAATCAGGTGGCTATAGGTGTGTCGAGGTATTTCTAGATCTTCTATTCTGTTTCACTTGGCTTTGGGTCTATTTTTGTGCCAGTACCAAGCTGTTTTTGATACCACTGCCCTGTAGTATAGATTAAAGTCAGGGATTGTGATTCCACCTGCACTAGTTTTACAGCTCAAGAGTGTTTTGGCTATATGTGGTCTTTTGTGATTCCATATGAATTTTTGTATCATTTTTCTATTTCTGTAAAGTCTGTCATTGGAATTTTAATGGGAATTGCTTATATTTATAGATTGCTTTTGGTAGGATAGCCATTTTTACTATATTGATTCTTCTGATCCAGGAGCAAGGAAGGTCCTTCAATTTTTAGTATCCTGTGTGATTTCTTTCTTTAATATTTTGAAATTTTCCTTGAAGAGGTCTGTAGGGTCTTTGGTTAGATTGATTCCAAGGTATTTAATTTTCTGGTGGGCTATTGTGAAAGGTATTGTATCTGTAATTTCCTTCTCTTCCTGATTACAGTTGGTGTAAAGGAAAGCTATTGATTTTTGTTTGTTAATTTTATATCCTGCCACTTTGCTAATTGAGTTGATTAAATCTAAAAATTTTCTGTATGAGATTTTGGGGTCCTTTAGGTAAAATATCATGTCATCCACAAATAAGGGTAGTTTGACCTCTTCATTGCCAGTTTGTATCCCTTTGATTTCTTTCTATAGTCTGATTGCACTCATGAGGACTTCAATCATAATGTTAAATAGAATAGGAGAGAGTGGACCTCTGTGTCTTGTTCCAGATCTTAGAGGAAATGGTTTCAGTTTTTCTCCATTTAATATGGTGGCTGTAGATCTTTCATAGATGGATTTATGATGTTAAGGTATTTGCCTCTTATGACTATCTTCTCCAGGGTTCTTATCATGAAAAAAGTATTGTACTTTGTCAAAGGACTTTTCAGCATCAATTGAAATTATCATGTGATTCTTGTTTGGAAGTCTTTTGATATGTTGAATTATGTTAATTGATTTCCATATGTTGAACCAGCCTTGCATCTGTGGAATAAATCCCACTTGATCAATCTTTTGAACAATCTTGTACAATCTTTTTAATATGTTGCTGGATTCAGTTTGCCAGTATTTTGTTAAGGATTTTTGCATCTATGTTCATAAGGGAAATGGGTCTATAATTTTCTATCTTAGATGTGTCCTTTCCTGATTTAGGTATCAGGGTGATGGTAGCTTCATAGAATGAGTTTGGGAGTGTTCTCTCCTTTTCTATTTTTTGAAATAATTTGAGGAAGGCAGGTATTATATGTTCTTTGAAAGTTTGGTAAAATTCTGCTGTGAACCCATCAGGTCCTGGGCTCTTCTTTTTTGGGAGACTTTTTATTACCTCTTCTATTTTAGCATATGTAATGGGCTTGGTTAGGTCACTTTTGTCTTCTGGGATCAATTTTGGTAAATCTTATTTGTTAATAAATTTATCCATTTCTTCTGTATTTTTGTATTTTGGGGAATACAATCTCTCAAAGTAATCCCTGATATTGTTCTGCATCTCATTGTAGTCAGTGGTTATGGTTCCATTTTCATTTCTAAGTTTTACTATGTTGGCTTTTTTCCTTTTTCCTTTTGATGAGATTGGCCAGAGGAGTGTCTATTTTATTAACCTTTTCAAAGAACCAGCTCTTAGTCTCATTAATTTTTTGAGTTATCTTTTTAGATTCTAATTGAGATACTTCTGCCTTTATCTTGGTAATTTCTTTCTGGATGCTCCTTTTAGGATGGATTTGTTGTTAATTTTCTAGCTCTTTAAGGTGTGTTGTTAGGTCATTTATTTGGCTCTTCTCTACCTTATTGATGAAAGCACTTAATGCTATAAACTTCCCTCTTAAAACTGTCTTTGCTGTATCCCATATGTTTTGGTAGGATGTATTTTCATCATCATTTTATTACAGGAATTTTTAAATTTCTGTTTTGATTTGTTCAACAACCCATTGATCATTCAGCAGTGTATTATTTAGTCTCCATGAGTTTGCAAAATTTCTGGAATTATTCTTGCTTTTGAGTTCCAATTTTATTCCTTTGTGGTCTGATAAGGTTCAGGGGATAATTTCTACTTTATTGTATTTATTGAGGGAATTCTTATGGACTGGCATATGATCTAGTTTGGAAAACACTCCATGTTGAGCTGAGAAGAAAGTGTATTCCTCATCATATGGATGGAATATTCTGTATATATCTGTGAGATTCAATTTGTTTAGGGTGGAGATTAGGCTCATCTTTTCTCTGTTGATTTTCTGTTTTGATGACCTATCTCAGGAAAAGTGGGGTATTGAAGTCTCCCATAATTATTGTGTCTGTTCCAATAAAGTTCTTTATGCCCTATAAAGTTTGTCTTATAAAGTTAGATGCCCCAGTATTTGGAGAGTATATGTTTAGTAGTGTTATTGGTACCTGGTTGATTGTTCCTTCTAGTAATATGTAGTGTCCTTCTTTATCTCTTCTAATTAGTTTTGGACTGAAAGTTAATCTATCTCATATTAGAATTACAACACCTGCTTTTGTTTGTTTTCCCCCTGCTTGACATATTGTTTTCCAGCCCTTAATTCTCAATCTATTGCAGTGTTTTTGAGTTAGATGAGTTTCTTGAATACTACATATTGAGGGTTTATATTTTTCATCCAATTAGCCAGTCTCTGTCTCTTAATTGATGAGTTAAGATAATTTACATTAATAGTGATTATTGAGAAGAATCTATTGTTATGCATCCAATCATTCCATGTTGCTGGGTTTTGATTCATGGTTGCTTTATTCCTTTCTTGGTTTCCACTCATGTTAATTGTTCAATTCTTTGATCTTCTATGTAGGATTGTCTTATCTCACCTGGATGTGGTAACTGATTGAGGATCCTCTGTAAAGTTGGTTTGGTGGTTGCAAATCATTTGAATGTGTCAATATCATGGAATATCATATATTCCTCATCTAGTTTCAAAGGTAACTTTGTTGGATATTGGATTCTTCGTTGGAAGTTGTTGTTTTTTAGAATGTGACTTATCTGTGTCCAGGCCTTTCTAGCTTTCAATGTTGATCTGGAGAAATTTGCAGTTATTTTAATGGGTTTTCCTTTAAACGTTAGTTGGAATTTTTCCCTGACTGCTTTCAACATTGCTTCTCTGGTGTCTGATGTAAGCATTTGTGCTATGAAATGTCATGGGGAGGATCTGTTTTGGTCTACTGTGGGCGGGGTCCTGAGTGTTTCAGTTATGTATGTATCCAGATCCTGGATTATCTCTGGAAAATTTTCCTTGAAGATTTCATAAACTAGATTTGCTAATCCTCTGGTGGACGTTTCTTCTCCTTCAGGGACACCTTGAATTCTTAAGTTTCATTTTTTCATTCTGTCTAAGGTTTCTTGGAAATCTTTCTTAAATTCTTTCATCATTATTTCCATTTTTGACTGTACATATTTAATTTCTTGGATTCAGTCCTGGGAGTCTAAAATTTGTAGCTCAGCCTCATCCAATCTCAATGAAGAGGACTTTTGCAGAGTTTAATTCAGTTGGCTTGGTTTGCATGTCAAGGAGTGCCGCTTGGTTTTTCCTGATCATTTCTAGCTGTGAGGAGAGTACAGACTCCAGATGAGATACTTTCTTTTCAAGGACTTTGAGGGTGCTGGTGGCATTAGTTTTGATTTCTCTTAGCATACTAGTCACCAAAACTCTGAATTCTGATTCAGAGATCTCTAGAAATTGGGATTCTTTGAAGCTGTTTTTTTTAACAGGCTTTGGTCTGTAGAGTCTTCACATCCAGCTTGCCCTTTCATGTTTTTTATTGTCTTTTGTTGTTGCTTGCCCATGGCTGGGACTGAGAATTAGGTTTTGCCTCCTCCAAATGTGAAGAACTTCTCCCTCTGGTGTTCCTTTGACTTTGGGTGATGATGAATCTCTGGCACTTTATTCTCACTCCCCAACCCCATATTTTGCAGCTTCAGAACGCTAGACAAGGCTCTGCTGCAGGCTCTGTATTCAGTATTGCCCCCCTTCAGATTCACTCTGATCCCTGAGATCCCAGTCCCTGATTGGTCTACTGTGTACACCTTGGTTGTCTAGTCTGGATCACTAGCCCTACTTGACTCAAGATGAGCCTAGTTTTTAATTGGTTCTCCTAGGTTCAGAGGACCATCAGCTCATGATGCTCTTTTCTGTGCCTTAGACTCTCTATTCCTCAGTTTCCCACTCTACAATTCACTATTCCAATGGGGCTAGGGGCTAGGGAGGCAGCAGACTCTATTTCTCTACTGTGTGATGAGGAGGGAGAGAATATGGGAAAAGGGGAGGGGAAAAAGAGGAGAGAAAAACAGACTAATAGAAATTAAAATGTAAAATAATAAAGCTAAAACCAAAACAAATACAAAGAAAAAAAACCCTGCATACACTCACAAGAGGTATCAGAACAGTAAAGTAAATAAGGCAGTAAAGTATACTAGAGAGCTCAGGCTAGGGTGATTTTCCTACTATCCACAGCAGTCATCAACCTTCTGAGAGGGCTCTGCCTCACTTCCTTCAGGTGCCTGTGAGAATCAGATCTCAATGTTAGGCTCTTTTTCCATTTGTGTGTTCTGAATCCTGTTGTGCTCTCGCCATTCCTGTGCTGCAGTGGATGGGATATTGGACCACCTCTGGTGAATCTGAGGCCTGTCTGTCCATGTGGCAGTCCCATGTGAAACTGCCTGGCACAAAGCACACCGCTGTGCTCCATGGAGGACTATGGTTGCTCTCTCCCAAGGTGCGGGACCCAGACCCTTCTGCAGTCCCTAGATGATTCTGCACTGTGGTGAGATGATGTTGGATCATCCCTGGTGAAGTTGGGGTACGAGTGCCCATGTGCCCATGTTTCTGTGTGGAAGTTGTGCCATGCAGCTACCCTGCCACAATAGGAGGGAGGCAGCAGCACTGCAACTACCTTCTGGGTATGCTCCACCAGCACATGGTCCCTGGCCCCCACCGTGGTCACTTGCCACTCCCATGCTTGGGTGGGTAGGATGATAATGTTCCACCCCTAGTGGATCTGAGGCCTGCACTCCTGTGTGAGGCTTTTTCACCACTTCATTCTCACAACCTGCATGGGTGGTGCTATGTAGAAATGGCCACTGCATCTGGTGCCTCAGGAAAACTCACCAGTTATTCTCTGTGGGAAGTGCTGCCCATGCCCCATTAGCATGATGTTGGTGGGTTGCCAGGGTTGTACTCCGTGTAGGGTCTGAGCTCCAGTGGATGTCCACGTGGAATCTTCCCTGGGTTGGATTCTCTCGGTGCTCTGTGACCCGGGTAATGGTGAATCAACTGCTGCGGTTTGTCTATTTCTTCTCCACTTTGGGTTGTGATCTCCTTGTCCCCCTGGTTCTCTCCATTGTCTGTGCAGTCCATGTGCAGAAGGAATTGTTGGTGAGTTTCCTAAGGGTGCAGTTCTGTCCAGCTATTAACTTTCTTCTCCTTCCCAATCGATTCTCCATGTTTCTGCTCAACCACAGCTTTTTCTGACAGGCCCAGGTCTAGCCTGATATGCTTACTTGGATGTCCTGCCAATGTCTTGTCCAGAAAAGGGCTTCTTTTAAATCAGCAAGGATCACTTGGTGCCCAATGGAACGGACTCACAAGCAGGTCTGCAGGTTGCCTGGGTCCCTTGTCCTTTTGCCATCGCTTACCGTAGATTATTTTTAATTCTGCCTCCAATATTCCAAGAGATACCAGAGAGCAGAAGTGAAGAATCAAAAGCTGATTCTTTTAAAAGGTCAATAAAATCAACAAGCTTCTAAGTTAACTAAGAAACAAAAAAAGAGGGCCCAAATTACTACTATCAAAAATGAAAGAATAAACATTATTGTAAATCCTATCATCATTAAAAGGTAATAAAGGATTACCATGAACAAATTTATATCCACAAATGTGACAATTAAGATGAAACAGAAAAATTCCTTGAAATATACCATCTGTTAAAATTCACACAAGAAAAAAAAGAGACAGTCTGACTAGGCCTACATTTATTTAAGAAGTTAAATCAATAATTAATAATTTTCCACAATGGAAAGCACCAGGCCAAGATGAGTTGTCTGGTATATTCTTCAAAACAGTTATAGAAGAAATTATACCAAGTCTCTACAAATTTCTTACAGAGGGTAGAAGTAGAGAGAATACTTCCTTACTCATTCTATGAGGACAGCGTCACTGTAAATACCAAAACCAAAGACATTAAAGAACAAGAAAACTATAGACCACCATCTCTTTATAAATATAGAAGCAAAATTCTCTCAACAAAATATTAACAAAATGAATCCAACATTATTATAAAAATGTATAAAAATAATTATACATCATGACCAACTGAGATTTATCCTAGGTATGCAAGGCTAATTGAAAAATTTACTAGTGTAATCCATCACATTATTAGACTAAAGAAAAATTATATGATTTTATCAATAGATGCATAAAAGCATTTGACAAAATCCAACACTTATTCATGATAAAAATTCTTAATAAACTAGAAACAGGGGTATTTCCTTAACTTGATAAAGAGTGTCTATAAAAACTTATAGGTAATATCATACTTAATGATGAGAAACTTGAAGTTTTCCTACAAAGTCAGGTAAGAGGCAAGATTTCCCCTCCTTGCCAT
Organism: Pedetes capensis; assembly: GCA_007922755.1. Taxonomy (NCBI): domain Eukaryota; kingdom Metazoa; phylum Chordata; class Mammalia; order Rodentia; family Pedetidae; genus Pedetes; species Pedetes capensis. The sequence continues at coordinate 36,887 of VMDO01014803.1, read as the reverse complement.
TGCTTTTCAACACTATAATGAATGCTCTAGACAAGTCAACAAGAGAAATAAAGGGGAAAAAAAGACATTCACATTGGGAAAGAAAGAATAAAACTGTATTTCTTTGTAAATGACATGATCAATTGTAGATATGTAGCAATTTTGCACTAATTGCCCAGAAATATATCTCTTGGATCTAATAAGCAATTCTAGCAAAGTTGCAGGATGCAAGATTAATACAAAACAGTCAATTGCTTTCCCATATGCCATAAATGAACAGCTGAAATTTGAAACAAAAACACAATACTATTTATATTAGCACTCAAACAAGAAATACTTAGGTATAGATCTAACAAAATATTTATAAGATCTATGTGAGAAAACTATAAAACTCTGATGAAAGAAATCAAAGAACTAAATAAATGGAGAGATATTGCATGTTCATTCATAGGAAGATTCAATATTGCCACAATGTCAGCTTTCCCCAACTTGATCTACAGATTCATTGCAATCTGAACAAAAATTCCAACAAACAATATTAGGGAATATCAACAAACTGATTCTAAAGTTTAAATGCAGATGCAAAGGATCCATAGTAGCTAACATAACATTGAAGGAGAAAAACAAAGTTGGAGGTATTCTCCTGTTTGACAGTGACTGTAAGACTTATTAAAAGCTATCTCCCTCACTTGTTTGTCACCTTGTCATGCTGTGGGCACTGGCATTTTGCTGTGATGCTAAAAACTATGCCACCAGTATTTCAGAACAGGTTTCTGAACCTGGAGAACAGGTTTCAGCTGAACTTCCAGACTAAAACAGATTAGGGAGAAAGACATGGCAGCCCAATCCCAGAACAATTAGTTGCCTCTTCAACGTAGAGTTGACCTTAATGACAGGAATGGAGTGAAGCCCCAGGGACTTCCATTTGCTGATGTGGCATGACTCAAACTGAGAAGGAACAACTGTAAGCATCTATTAATAATTGGAACAGGGAATGTACATAGTATGAATCTAGGGAAATTAGAAATTGTTAAAAGGGAAATGGAGCACATAAACATTGACATTCAATGCCTCAATAAACTAAGATGGACTGATACTGGTGATTTTGAATCAGATGATTATATGGTCTGTCTGAAGCCAGGCACCCTAGCATATGATCCTGCCTGATCTCAGAAACTAAGCGGGGCAGCCTGGTTAGTCCTTGAATGGGAGACTGCCTGGGAATACCAGGTGATACAGGCTAGGTATAAAGACCTGGCAATCCATTTCCAAAACAATCCACCACTGGAAACTTTATGAATAGCTGAGAAGCACTGATATAGTGCTGAGCATGGCACAGTGCTAGAGAGTGTTTCATTCTGTTGTACATAGGGTTGGACCCAACTCAACAGCACCTAACAACAATTACAATAACAATAATCATATGGTCTACTATGCTGAGAATGACAACTTAAAGAGAAATGGGGTTGCATTATCATCAAAAAGATATCTCAGCCAGGAGTAGTGGTACAGGCCTATAATCCCAACTCGGTAGGCAGAGGCAGGAGGATTACATGTCTAAGACCAGTCTGTGTAGTTTAGCGAGACCCTGTCTCAAAAAATAAAACAACGGGCTGAGGTTGCAGCTCGGTGGTACAGCACTTGCAAAGCATGCTAGTGTGAGGCCCTGGGTTTAATCCCCAGTACTGCCAAAAAAAAAAAAAAAAAAAAGATATCTCAAGATCTATCCTGCAGTACAATGCTATCAATGATAGAATAATGTCCATGCACCCACTTGGTTCTACAATCAACACTTGAGGAAGCAGCAGTCAAGAAACCAAAAGACACATTGCTTTGGGAAAAGCTGTGACAAAAGATCTCTTTAAGGTATTTAAAAGTAAAGATGTTACATTGAAGATGAAGGTGCACCTGACTCATGCCGTGGTATTTTCAATTGTATCATATGGTTGTGAAAGCTGGACACTGAACAAGGGAGAGAGGAGAAGAATTGATGTTTTTGAATTATGGGGCTGGAGATGATTATTGAATATAGCATGGACTGCCAAAAGAACCAACAGATCTGTCCTAGAAGAAGTACAACCAAAGTGCTCCTTGGAGGCAAGGATGGCTAGACTGCATGGCACTTATTTTGGACATGTAGTAGGAGGGACCAATCTGTGGAGAAGGACATCATGTTTGGGAGAGTGACAGGTCAACAAAAAAAAAAAAAAAAAGAAGAAGAAAAGAAAAGGCAAACCCTCTACCAGATGGGTTGACACAATATCTGCAACAATGGGCTTAAACATTAATAAGATCAGGTGCCTGGCACAAAATCAGGGAGTATTTCATTCTGCTGTGCATGTGGTCACTACAGATTGGACTTGACTCCACGGTACCTTACAACAACATACCTACAAGAAAGGGCAGTTAATATGACTATTATTCAGATTTATGCACCCACCACTAAGGCAACAAATGAAGACAGGGAAGATTTTTACCAGCTCTGTATTCTGAAAATGATTGAACATTCTGTCAGGATACACTAATTACTGGTGACTGGAATGCAAAATTTGGAAAAAAAAGATGACTCAGTACTTGGAAAATATGGCCTTGGTGAGAAAAACAATGCTGGAGATTGCATGATAGAATTTTGTCAGACGAATGACTTTTTCATTGTAAATACATTTTTTTAAAAAAAATAAATGACAACTATACACATGGAATTCACTAGATGGAACATACAGGAACCAAACTGACTACACTTATGGAAAGAGAATATGGAAAAGTTCAATATCAAAAGGCAGAACCAGACCAGGTACTGATTGTGGGTCAGACCATAAACTTCTCATATGCAAGTTTAAAATGAAACTGAAGAAAACTGAACAAGTCTACTGAAACTGAAGAAAACTGGAACAAGAGCCACTGTATGACCTTGAGTATATCCCACCTGAATTCAGAAACCATCCCAAGAACAGATTTGATGTATTAGATATTATGATCGAAGACCAGATGAATTATGGCATGACATCAAAGACATCATGAGGAAAGCAAAAGGTACTTTAAAAAACAGGAAAAAAAGAAAAGACCAAACTACATGTCAAAAGAGACCCTGAAACTTGCCCTTGAATGTTGAGCAACTAAAGTAAAAGGAAGATATGATGTTAAAGAACTATACAGAAGGTATCAAAGGGCAACTTGAGAAGACAAAATCAAATATTTTAATGGCATGTGCAAAGAACTGGAGATAGGAAACCCAAAGGGAGGAGCATGCTCTGTTTTTCTCAAGCTTAAAGAATTGAGGAAAAAATTGAAAACTTGAGTGGCAATAGTCTAGGATTCTACAGGGAAAATACTAAATGACATAGGAAACTTTAAAAGAAGATAGAAGGAACACACAGAGTCATTACCCCTAAAAGAATTGGTAGGTGGCCAACCATTTCAAGAGGTTGCGTATGATCAGGAACCAATAGTACTGAAGGATAAAGTTGAAGCTGCCTTGACGAATCAGCAAAACACAAGGCTCCAGGAATTGATGGAATACCAATAAGTGTTTCAACAAACAGATGCAGCACTGAAGGTGTTCACTGTTTATGCCAAGAGATTTGGAAAATAGCTCCTTGCCCAACTCACTGGAATAGATCCATATTTGTGCCTATTCCCAAGAAAGGGTATGCAACTGAATGTGGAAACTATTGAACAATATCATTAATATTACATATAAGTAAAATTTTGCTAAAGATATTTCAAAAGTGACTGAAGCAGTATATAGACAAGGAACTATTGGAAAACCAAGCCAGATTCAGAAGAGGGTGTGGAACCAGGGATATCCTTGCTGATGTCAGATGGATATTAGCCAAATGCAGAGATTACAAAAAAAGATGTGCTCCTGTGTTTTATTGACTATGCAAAGACATTTGACTGTGTGAATGATAACAAATTATGGATAACATTGCAAAGAATGGAATACCAGAGCACTTAATTGTACTCATGAGGATGTATATCGACCAGGAGGCGGTCATATGAATAGAACAAGCAAACACTGCTTGGTTTAAAGTCACTGTGTGCATGAGGTCTGTATCCCTTCACCACACGTCTTCAGTCTCTATGTTGAGCAAATAATCCAAGAAGCTAGACTTTATGAAGAAGAATGTGGCATCAGGATTGGAGGAAGATTCATCAACAACCTGCATTATGCAGATGACACAATTTTGCTCATTAAAACTGAAGAGCATTTGAAATCTGTACTGATGAAGATCAAAAAACCTAGCCTTCAGTATGAATTGCACCTCAACATCAAGAAAACAAAAATCCTTACAACTGTGTCAGTACACAACTTCATGATAAATTGAGAAAATATTGAGGTTGTCCAAGATTTTGCTTTACTTGGTTCTATAGTCCACACTCATGAAGCAGCAGGCAAAATATCAAAAGATGCATTGCATTGGGAAAAGCTGTTGCAAAAGTCGCTTTAAAGTGTTGAAAAGTAAAGATGTGACATTGAAGATGAAGGTGCACCTCACCCATGCCATGGTATTTTCTGTCACATTCTATACATGTGGAAGACAGATATTGAATAATGGAGACAGGAGAAGAATTGATGCTTTTGAATTATGCTGGAGATGAATATTGATTATACCATGGACTGCCAAAAGTACCAACAGATCTGTCCTAGAAGTGCAACAAGATTGCTCCTTGGAAGCAAGGATGGCTAGCCTGTTTCTTATTTATATTGAACATGTCAGGAAGGACCAATCCTTGGAGAAAGACATCTTGTATGGAGAGTGGTGGGTCAACCAAAAAATGGAATACCCTCAACCAGATGGGTTGACACAGTGTCTGCAACAATGAACTTAAACATGAAAAAGATCATGTTACTGGCACAGAATAGGAGCGTGTTTCACTCTATGTACATAGGGTCACTATGAGTACAACCTGCCTTGACAACACATAACAACCAGAACAAAAATCTATATCAATCAAGACAGTATGGTATTGGCAAAAGAGTAGACATACACATCAAAGAAATAGAATAGGGGTCCAGAATTAGATCCACATAAATATACCCAACTGATGTTTGACAAAGGAGAAAACCCAGTAATCTCTTCAACAAATGGGTCTGAAAAAACTGCACATTAAGATGCAAAAATATAAATCTAGACACAAACCTTACTCCTTTCTCAGAAAATTAACTCAAAATGGATCACAGACTTAAATGTAAAACATGAATCTATTAAATTCTAAATAGATGATGCAGGATAAAATCTAAATGACTGTGGGCATGGCAATTATTTTTTAGTTTCAACACCAAAGGCATGATTCGTGAAACAAATAATTAATGAGCTGGACTTCATTAAAATTAAAACTTGTGTTATGTGAAAAAGAGATAATTTCAGGAATGAGAAAGTAAGCCACAGACTGAGATAAAATATTTTCAAAAGACTCCTCTGATAATGGACTGTTATCCAAAATATACAAAGAACTTTTAAAACTCAACAAGAAAACAAACAACCCAGTCAGGATGTAGGCCAAAAACACTAACAGACACTTCACTGAGACTAGAGGTTTTCCTCAGGTGCCAGGTGCTAGGCCCCTGAGTCCACAGACACAGGAATAAATACACAGATAGCAAAGGCAAGTGAGAGCAAGGAAAGTTTATTGAGAGGATAAATAAATCTTCTGGAAGAATGGAGGGGTTCTGGCTAGGTAGCTGAGATTGGGCTGTTGTCTAGGGGGTTTTATATCTCTTTCTTTGGGCTTGACTTTTTAAACTGGCTTTGGTAGATTGGTCCTCAGTTTGAGAATCCCTATATGTTGGCCCAGTAGTGTTTAAGGACAGTTGCTCCTATTGTTTCTGTTGAGAGATTGATTAGCTAGGTGACTGCTGGCCAAGTCATGGGACTTGTTTTTCTTAGAAGAATGGGACTTTATCTGATTGTTGAGCACTTGTTTTCTTTGAAAAATAGGACTCAGGACAATTATGCTCATGTGATCTGACCAAATCTTAGGTGACCTACTTGGTTGCTTGGTGACAACCCTGCCTCAGTGGTTCCCCATTTCCAGACCCCATTTCCCTGAACCTGCCTGAAATTTACTAACTCCTATCATAACCAAGTAAGATATACAGATGGCAAATCAACAGTATAATGTTCCACATAATGTTGTCAGGGAAATGCAAATTAAAATAGCAATGAGATGCCATTATACATCTATTAGGATGGGATACCAATAATGCCAAATGGTAGCAAAGATGCAGAGCAATAGGAATTCTCATTCATTTCTGGTTGTGATGCAAAATGCTACTGCCATGTTGGAGGGCAATTTGGTGAACATACTCATCATACATACAACCCTGCAATCACTCATCCTTGGCATTTACCCAAAGAAGTTGAAAATTTATGTCAACACAAAAATGTGCACATGGTTGTTTCTAGCAGCTTTATTCAAAATTGTCAAAACTTGGGGAACAAAGATTGGGTAAATGGATAAACTTTGGTACATCCAGACAATAGAATATAATTCAGTACTAAAAAGAAATGAGTTGTCAGCACTAAAATCATGGAGGAAATGTACCTGCATATTGCTAAATGAAAGATACCAGTCAAAAAGGTTACATAGTAAATAATTCCAACCATGTAGAACAAACTAGTCTGGAAAAAATAAAACTAGAGAAAATAGAAAGATCAGAGGTTATGGGGGGGCGTGGCGAGGGATGAATAGATGAAGCACAGAGGATTTTAAGGGCAGCAAAAGCATTTGGTATGATAACATCCATGTTATTATGAAATTATCCAAATGCATAAAATGTACCCCTCCAAGAGGGAACCCTTATATAAATTATGGACTTTAGGTGATAATGATTTGTCACTGTAGATTTATCAATTATAACAAGTGTACCAGTCTGGTGAAGGAGTTTACAAATGAGGGATTTCAAAATGCTTGCATAGGGGCAGGGAATTTATGGGAACTCTCTGCTTAATTTTACTATAAACCCAAAACTGCTTTGGAAAAATAAAGTCTGTTAAAATAAAAGCAAACATGCCTGATTTTATGATCAGCCAGGTTAAGAAAGTCAAACATAAATCTTCTAGCATATTTCTTCACCTGTCTAAAGAGCAGCAACAGCTGGGTAGGTACTGGCTGCTTTTCCTGATGTGTAAATGACTGACTCTGGCCAGGTATGCTTAACAATAGGTGTGTCCAAGCCTCTCCCATAGTTTAATCCAAGTCAGGTATTTTTATTCCTAGGGTAGGTCTCAGATGCAAAGTTCTTCCTAAGTAGGAGGAGTTCCAGTTTTGTTGGTTTTGTTGGTCCTGAAATTTTACAATTCAGATAATTCCTCCTCAAGGAATAATATAATATATGAATACAAAATTAAGTACAGAGGCCTTTGCAAATGAAGCCCTTGGAAGAGGACCAAGTGAATGAGAGATCCTAAAATTTAATCTTCATTACCTTCATGGCATATCCACCTCTGTACAGCTTTCTCATTTTAGTGCAAATCAAATGAATCCTATTACTGTAATTGTCTACACATTCAATATATATTAGATAAACTGAATAAATAGGAAGAAAATGAAAAACTCACACAAAATGTATCAGTTTGGCTGAGACATTTTTCAGATGAACATGTCTTTGAAGCCCCTACACTGGGAGATTTGACCACACTTTAGCACAGCTTCTAGCAGCCTAAGAGTTGCACCTGGGAAGGCTCAGACTCCTTTTGATTTCTTGTCAGAAAGAGCTCAGTCCCTAACCATCCTTTCTTAGAGCATTTGCTAAAAAGTGCATGCAACAGTGAATTTTTCCTCTATTCCTTCAAGATATACATGTGTCCCATACAACTCAAGAGGATCTGTTCAAGGACATGAAAGTTGTTCCTTTGAACACACATCACTTCTATGCAAATCTGAACACAGCTTAGCCCTTTCCTTACTGTCAGTGTTGTTGTTGTTGGTAGTTACTGAATAAAATATACTTTTCCCATTTTAGACAATATCCAGCTTTGTTTATGTTTGATATGGCCTACAAGAGTCTGAAGCTGTGTTTGTAGCCACAATCCAATGCTGTGGGCTTGTTGATGAGTTTACTCACTATCCTCTTTATACCCTGAAATTGTAGAAAGAGCAACATAGTTCCTTTAAACCTATCATCCTATCACCTCTTCAACTATTCTCATTCTTTCCCAGACCAACCTGAACCAATCTCGTCTTAGGAACTCATACTTGAGGTTCCTCTTCTTTAAGTGCTGTTGTTTCCATTTAACAGAAGAGGATACTTGGGCTCAGAAGAAGTAAGTTCTCTGACCAAGAGATGAAAGCCTGAGAAGCCATCCATGTTTTTTCCTCCCTGGCTTCATTCTTGATATCCTTCTTCCTCCCATGACCCAGCTAAGCAATCAGGAAACCCTATTGGCTTCAATTTCCAACTATGCTCAAGCACTTTTCCCATCTCTTCTGTTTTATAGGATGGGGGCCACCACCACCTCTGTTAGTGTTTCTATCATAGCCTTGCATCTGCTCTCCCAGCTTCTTCCCTCATCCCTATCATCTGTCTCAAGACAGCAACCAAAATGGTCCTTTTCATGTAAGTTAGATCATGTCTAACTTTTCTGTATGTCATGTCATACTTTTCTGTATAAAACTCTGTAATGGCTCTGTATTTCCTCCAAGGTAAAAGTCAAAGGCCTTACAAATGTCTATAGAGCTCTATAGTTATGCTAAGGTGGTAACTAATGGCCATCTGAGGCAATAGAACAATGGAGACGTGGCCAATCAGAATTGAAATGTAAAATACACACTGACTTAGTTTAAAAGTAAAGATGTTAAATATATCATTAATGATTTTCATGTTGATTATATATTGTAATAGTACTATTTCAGATAAATTGGGTAAAAATATTATTAATATTAATTCTACTTGCTTCTTATTACTTTTTTAAATGTGACAACTAGAGAACTTTACATATGAGGCTCATATTTGTGTGATGCACTACCTTTCTATCAGATAGAATGGTTGTACAGTGTCTGTTGTTGTTGTTATAGTGTCTAGTCTCTCCTTAAAAACTCTTTTGATCAGCACCGGATGTCGTGGCACACGCCTGTAATCCCAGTGGCTAGGGAGGCGGAGGCGGGAGGATTGCAAGTTTGAGACCAGAGGCAGTCTGTGTAAGTTAGCAAGACCCTGTCTCAAAATGTAAAAAAAAAAAAAAAAAAAAAAAAGGGCTGGGGGTGCAGCTCAGTGGTCCAGCACTTGCAAAGCATACAAGCACGAGGCCCTGGGTTCAACCCCCACCAGAAAAAAAAAAAAAGAAACCTCTTCTGATCTTGTCTACTGCTCACTCTTGTTGCTCACTCCATCTAGCCACATTGGCCCCATTGTATTCCTCAAGTATAGAAGCATAACAAGTGTGCTCTTACCTTAGTGATTTTGCACTTACTGGTGCTACTCTTGAGAAACATTTCTGCCAAGAATCTGGATGTTCATTTACCTTCTCTGGACTTTATTTGTTTGTTTATTTTTACATTACTGAGAGTTTGAACCCAGCACTTTGTGTATGTTAGACAAGCATTCCCAGCCCCTTTTCCATTTTTTATTTTGAGGCAGAGTCACATTAAATTGTGCAGGCTGCCTCTGTCCTCAATGTTGTGATCCTCCTGCCTCAGCCTCCTGAGTCTCTGGGATTACAGGTGCATGGCCTGGTGCCCTGCTCTGGCCTCTATTTAAACTGTACCTTTGCAATGAAGACTTCCATAAGTACTTTACTGACAACTGAATTCCTGGTCTACCTTCACTCATCTTCACTTCACTCATGATCAGTCAATACACTGATTGCCTTACCTCTTGTATTTTTCTCCGTAGCATTTGTCACCATATACACTATATTTTCTAATTTACTTTGAGTATATTTTCTAATTTACTTTGAGTATATTTTCTAATTTACTTTGAGTACTTTGTATGATTTCACCCTTAGAATCCACAAGGTGGGGAGTTTTATTTAAAGCTGTGATCCCAACATCTAGAACTTTTATTAAATTAAATTAAATTAAAACTAAATTAAAATTAAATGAATCTTAATTAGCCACTTGATTCTACAAGTGAAGAAACTGAGGATATGTGGCCTTTTCAGAGTCTTCAGTGAGTTAGGGGCAGAGTGGGTGCCTAAGATTAGTTGCTATTGGCAGCGTATTCAAATGCCAACAATTAGATCCCAGTACTTTACTTGTGTTTGTTTCTTCATTGGGTTCTACCCACACTTACATGCTTCTTTTAAGCTTTGCACTTAAGGAAAGAGAGATCTACTGCACAAAAAATCCAAAAGTCACAACTAGGGGGCAATCTCCAGCATTATTTCTTGCTCCAAAGATAACTTGAGGACAGGAATCCTTGACAGGAATTCTTGATCTATCTAAGAAAACTAATGAGATTTCACCAGGGAACAAAATGTCTTGAAGGAAGCCATTACATTAATTATATAATGAAATTCAGAGATGTACTTCATAAAGATGTTTCTGTCAATGATGGACCATATATACAATGGTGGTCCCATAAGGTCATATGCCTGGTGATGTCATAGCCATTTTACTCTCTGTAGGTACTTTCTATGATGTTCCCATGACAATGAAATCACCCAGCAAGGCATCAGAATATATCCTTTTCATTAAGCCATACTTGACCACATTTAAGCTATAGCAGAGAGGATTTAAACTATTTCATTCATTCAACTAGTTGATAGATATTTATTGAGCACTCCCATATGCCAGGTATTGCGTTGTTGTTGTTGCTGTTGTTAGGTGCATCGGGTCAGTGTCTGACTCATAGTGATCCTATGTCCAATAGGTGAAACGACATTGTTAGTTCTTCTCTGCTATGCATAGGGTTTTCAAGGACTAATTGTTTTTTGCCTGTGGATTGCCTGGTCTTCCTCCCAAGCTTACAGCACCTGGTGTTCCCCGGCAGTCTCCTATCCAAATACTAACCAGGCCCCAACCCTGCTTAGCTTCTGAGATCTGACAGGAGGGACACCACAGTGGTACAGCTACGGGCAGATATTGCTTCAGGAGCTGGGAATATAGAAATGAACTAACTGTCTAGTGTGTGTATATGAGAGGGGTAAACAAAGAAGCTTATTATATATTAGCTTCCTATTGTTGCTGTAACAAACAACCACATATATCATGGGTTAAAACAATGCACATTAATTCTCTTACAATTCTGGAAATGAGAAACCCTAAATTGATTTTGGCCTGCAGCCATAGCCCTGTGGAATCCGATCCCGGCAGATCTTGGAAGCTAAGCAGGGCCGGGCCTGGTTAGTACCTGGATGGGAGACCGCCTGGGAACACCAGGTGCTGCAGGCTTGGGAGAAGGACCTGGCAACCCCCTCCCAAAAATCAATCTGCCATTGAAAACCCTATGCACAGCAGAGAAGCACTGACAATAGTGTTTCCC
>VMDO01014803.1:0-25380 GCA_007922755.1 Pedetes capensis | reverse complement strand
AACAACAAATTGATTTTATTTGACTAAATCAAGGTGCCAAGATGCTGCGTGTTCCTTCTGGTGGCTCTAGGAGAGTGTACATTTTCTTCCTTTTGAAAAAGCTTCTAGTGGCCACCAGTATTCTCAGTTTGTAGCCCTGTGCTCCTTGTTCAAAGACCATCTCTCTACTCTCTGCTTCTGTTATCACAAAGCCTTCTCTTCTCACTCTGATTTCTCCTGAGGATCTTTGTGATAATATTGGAGCAACCCTAACAATCCAAGATAATCTCCCTATTTTATGCTCCTTAGTCACATGCAAAGTCCCCTTTGCCATATAAGGTAACATTCACAGGTTTGAAGATTAGGCTGTGGACATCATCAGCCTACCACACAGGACAACGTGACAAGTGCTACAGTGGCAGTAAATACCAGATGCTCTGTAAACACAATGACTAATCAAACAGGGTGTGGAGGAGGAGTGGGCAGCTTTGTAGTGTGACTGTGTAATTGAAGCTTGCATGGTGCCAACAGCTGGTAGTATGTATGCTATATAAAGGAGTGCTCAAGGAATAGGAAGTATACATGAAGATGACATTTGCATTAGTTACCTATTGTGGTGTCACAAATTATGCTTAATTTGTTGTTGTTATTGTTGCTGTTAGGTGCTGTCGAGTCAGGTCTGACTCATAGCCACCCTATGTACAACAGAAGAAATCCTACCTGACACTGTGCCATGCCCAGGGCTATTATCAGTGTTTCTCTGCTATGGATACAGTTTTCAATGGTTGATTGTTTTGGGAGTAAGCTACCATGTCCTTCTCCCAAGCCTAAAGTACCCAGTATTCCCAGGCAGTCTCCCATCCAAATACTAACCAGGCCCCATTTTGTTTAGCTTTCAACATCAGATGAGATCTTATGTCAGGGTGATATGCCTATAGACATCCCTAATTTAGCAGCATAGAATAATGAATGTCTAAGATTTGACACAGCCTGTTTCTGTAGCACTGTGGCATCCAATCCTGTCATATCTTGGAAGCTAAGCAGGGTCGGACTAGGTAAGTACTTGGATGGGAGACCACATGGGAACACCAAGTGCTGTAGGGTTGGGAGAAGTACCCAGCAACCCACTTCCAAAAATCAACCAGCCATTGAAAACTCTATGAATAACAGAGAACTGATAATAGTGTTTCACCTGTTGTACATAGGGTTGCTATGAGTCAGACACCAACCCAATGGCACCTAACAACAACAAGATTTGATATAGTTTCTGAGAGTCATAAGTCCAAGAGAGTTATAACCAGATGGCACAAACTTTTGGTTTCTTGTGCAGTTGCAGTCAAGTTGTAGGCATGACTGCTGACTTCTCTGAGAATAGCCCAAGAGAAAGCACACCATAGAAGGCATAGTCATTTACAGCCTAGTCTCAGAAGTAACTTACTCTCATTTCTGCCATTATATTAGTCACACAATTCAACAGTAGTACAGTGTGGCGGGGATCACACAAAGCATGGAAACCCGGGAGTCAGGGATCATAGGGCCCTCTTACAGTCCAACTACCACAATAGTCTTGTTTCCTGTTGCTAACACTTGTAGCTGTACCACCCTGGCATCCAATCTCATCGGATCTTCACAGCTTAGCAGGGTCGACCCTGGTTAGTACTTGGATGGGAGACTGCCTGGGAACACCAGGGGCAATAGCCTTGGGAGAAGACCCAGTTGGCCACTACTAAAACAATCAGCCTTTAAAAACTATATGAATGGCAGAGAATCACTGACAATAGTGCCAGGAATGGCACAGTATCAGATAGTATTTTGTCTACTGTACATAGGGTCACTATGAGGTGCAACGACTTGAGGGCACCTAGCTACCACAATAACAATGGCAACTATTAAAGACTGATAAGGATGGAGTTGGCATAGGAAGGAAGAGGCTAGAGCATGTGCCATCTATAAAACTGGCCAAAGAGTTTGGAGATAATGCCTTTATGGGTAGGGAGGTACTGTAATGGCTTAGTTATGAGAGTGAGATGACCAAATAGCTTTTCAGAGGAATCACTGTGGCAAGGGTCTGTGGGGAGTGGAGCAAAGAGCTAAGAAACTAGGGAGAAAGAATGACTGAAAGGATATTGGGATAGTGCGGAAGGGAGGCCAGTCTTGGCATAAGGCAATAGTGGTCAAGGAGTGGTGGGGATAATAGGTTCAGGACATATTCAGTAGGTGGAATGATTGGAGGGGCAGAGGATCAAAGAGCCCTCTGGTGCTGGTTTGCAAGAGGAATAGGTAAAATTAAATACATATGGAAAGAAGGGCAGGGTTGACATGAGGATGAGCAAGAGTTAAGATGTCTAATTTTAGTGTCTTATGCCCATAGGACTTCCAGGTAAAGGGATAACTAATCAGTGGAGTTATATGAACTTAGTTCAGACTAACTATGTTGTTGTTGTTAGGTGTTATCCAGATGGTGTCCAACTCATACAACCCTATGTACAACAGGTGAAAGACTATTGTCAGAGCTTCTCTGCTATTCATAGGGTTTTCAATGGTGGATTGATTTTTGGGAATGGGTTGCTGGGTCCTTCTCCCAAACCTACATTATCTGGTGTTCCCAGGTGGTCTTCCATCCATGTATTAACCAGACTCGACCCTGCTTAGCTTCTGAGATCTGAAGGGATTGGACACCACAGAGCTAAGGCTGCAGGCTGAACTAATCGTAGCAAGAGATTTTGAGCATTTGTCAAGAGGGACTGTGTACTCTGGCAGAGGCAAGCTTTTCTCACTTTTGGTTGGTATTATGTCCCAGCCTAAGGTGAATGGGGCCTAGAGCTGTACCCCTGGTGTCCTATCTTGTCAGATCTCAGAAGCTAAGCAGGGTCAGTTAGTATTGGATGGGAGACCACCTGGGAATACTGGATGCTGCAGGCTTGGCTGAAGGATCTGGCAGCCCATTCCCAAAACAATCAGCCATTGAAAACCCTATGAATAACAGAGAAGCACTGACATAGTGCTGGGCACAGAATTGGGGAGTGTTTCATCTGTTACACATAAGGTCTCTATGAGTTGGACCCGACTCAACAGCACCTAACAACAACGTGAATGGAATTTTCTAGACAACATTTTCATATTGTTCTCATCCTTGAAACTATTGCCTTCTGAAGACCACACTCTGCCCTTCACACCTAGCATGTACTTATTTCATTTCATCATCACACTAATTCAGTTTAGGTATCCAGTGCTATCATTGCTTTTAAGTAGATTAATAAAACCAAAAAAGGTCCACTTTATTCACCATTTACAGAAGAGTAAAGAGGCTTAGCTAGTGTTGCGAACATCGCTCAAGGTCATACAGTGAGTAAGCAATGATGCAGGTTTCGGGTCTAGATCTTACTCTCAACCCCGCACCCTCCAGTGAACATCCACCCACACTGAGCTTTATAGCATTACAGACACTTTCCCACGGGGTAGGGTAGAGTGATGGTTTATAATCTGATACACAAGAGACAGCAAATAAATGAAACAGGAACAAGGTCATGAGTCCTCATCAGCAGTGTTATGAACAAAGGGTCAAATGCCCTCTTCCTGTTACATGTATAAAGACAATCATATATTAGCAATGTTTGCTATCTTTTTTCTAAAATTCTCTTCCTGTTTTTGCTATTTCTTAAAAATGTGAGGAATTGCTTTGACTTACTTAAAACATATCAAATTATACATTTTCCTGTCAAAGGGAAGCATTCTGCATTAGCCAGATGGCTTTTCAGGCTAAGGACTATTGCAAATAGAGTTTTACTGCAGTGACATTTTTCATTAGTAGGAAGAAAGGGGAATGGGCAGATGAAGGGTGTCAGATTGACTTGTCTTTTTCTTCAGGAAGGATCTCACAACAGCATATAGAGTATTCTAGAAAAAGCCTACCCTTTCTTTTATGTGAAACTCACATTTTACAAAAGTTCTCATATCTAAGGTTATACTGTGGGATTTAGGAAATAAATGGAATAGCAGTCAGGCACAGAGTCATCAATGGCTTTAAGACTATCCACCACACCAGAGAAGAAATGACCTCTAGACTCCAACTTCCTGTAGCTCAGAGTATGTGGGCACAGGGCCCCATAGAGGCAACAGAAACTTCACGGCCTCTCTGTAGTTGTCTGGAATTTCCCTGTGGAAGCAAAAGAGGAAGCTGAATGTGGACTTTCACCTTGAAATGCCATAAAAGTAATAAAAGCAGGGCACAGTGGTTAGGATAGGTTGGTTTGCAATGCTCCCACTTCACATTTTATGAGTTTCCAAGCAACACAGCTACTCAAATCTAGAGAAGTAGGGAAGTGAATGATGAGTCCAGTGGGTTCAACCCTTGAGTGCACCAGGCAACTCTGAAAGCACAGAACTGCTCACTCCACCCTGCCCCAGTTGTATAGCCAGCCTCATTCTCCTGACCTCACTGCCCTGCCTATCTGGCTCCTTCCTTCCCTCCACCTCCCTGTCTTCAGAAACTCTGGACATCCCCACACATATTAGCTGTTCAATCAGAGCTCATTTCCTCACTTTCCTTGATGCATGAACATACATACTTGTTTTAGTTCATTTTTTATTGCTGTAACTGAGTGCCACAGATTGGGTAACTTACAAAGAACAAAGATTTATTCAGTTCCTGGTTCTGGAGTCTGGGTAGTCCAGGGTTGAAAGACCACATCTAGTGAAGGCCTTCTTGTCTGTTGAAATTCTCTGAAGAGTCCCAAGAAGTTTCAGGCTAAAACTTGGGGAAAAGGGTACACATAAGAGCTCAATTGATTAATTAATTTTTGTAGTACTAGGGGATTTGAGTCGGACTCACTCAACAGCACCTGACAACAACAGGGGATTGAACCTAGGGCCTTCTACCACTGGGTAGCACTCTCAGCCTCTTTTTTGTTTTTTATTTTGAGATGGGGTCTTGTTAAGTTATGCAGGCTTCCCCTGGCCTCAAATTCACCATCCTCCTCCTCAGGCTTCTGAGTCACTGAGATTACAGGCATACACCACAGCAGAGTTTGATTTTTATAACAAAGCAACTCCATCAATGATCCACTAGTCCATTAATCTATCAAACCTTGAGTGGATTAATCCATTCACAAGGGCAGGATCTCTCATGACCAAACTGCTTCTCAAAGGTCTCACTTTCAAATACCATTAATGTATGACTTTGAGGGTTAGATTTCTAACATATGAATTCTGGGGAGCAAACATTAAAACCATAGCAATAGTTTGACTTACTTATCTTGATTTATCCAGGAACCATCTGACTTCAGTAGGAAAGTAAGCTGTATTCTAATTTCTTCTAACATTTGTTAATTATGTTAATGAAGCAGCTCAGTATTTGAGGGAGTCCTAAGTTTGGATAAGGTATCATTCAACTTTTGGGACAAAATCTTCCCTATTCTATATAGCCCATGGGCCCTAACGAAATTTCTGATTGTTGTTTAGGGTTTCAAAACATTAGCACTTAATTAAAATTAATTTGCTTAAAACTCATCAACTGAGTTTTCTTTCTCAACTAATTCTAACACATAATGCTTTCTACTTCTTTTATTTTTTCCATGCAATGAAGTATATATTAGATGGAAAAAAATTTGAAACTTCTCACCTGGGTTTACAGGAGAAGGACACGGCAATCCACTCCCTAAGCAATCCTGAAACAATCAGCCATTGAAAACCCTATGAGGGTTGCTATGAGTCAGACCCAAACTCAATGGCATCTAACAACAATAACAACATCTGTGTTTACAACCATTGAGGTGCTTGAGTGCCTATCAATATACTCAGTACCAATGTAAAAACACATGACTTCATACAAGTGGAAAAAGGCCATGAAAACCCCAAAAAGACTGTCTAACTGGAAAGTAATCTTCTCCACAGAAGGCTCACAATAATAAAGTCAAGTGCTGTAGATTTATGACATTCTAGTACACTATTACCACAATTCCATTATTTAGTCAACTATA
Organism: Pedetes capensis; assembly: GCA_007922755.1. NCBI lineage: Eukaryota > Metazoa > Chordata > Mammalia > Rodentia > Pedetidae > Pedetes > Pedetes capensis. The sequence goes on along the minus strand of VMDO01014803.1, from coordinate 19,423 downwards.
GGAAATCAGCCCAGAGCCAAAAGGAAGTCAGTTTGTGGACATATTCAGCCTTCAGTTTGAAACTCATCCACTTGTCATAATCAAGGGAACCTTTGAGGTTGTGAATGGTCAGCACTTACTGGTCATGAGGATTAGGGCATTAGCAAATATTGGCACCTCACGTGCAAAAAAAAAAAAAAAGAAAACAATTTTCTATTTGTAAAACTTGTCCAAGTTTTACATAATTGGCTTTATAACTCTACAATTATTAACTTTACTGAAAGATATAATTTTATGATATTAGTGAAATAGGCATTATCTGAAAGACTTTCAGAGAAATCAAATTCCAAAATATATTTCAGTGTGGAATCTGTGGAGTGTTTGGGATTCTCCAACTTCCCAGGGACACTGTTAGTCCGGGAGAGGAAGAGCCTCACAGCCACCCATGGCAAGAATATTCAGGCTGGTGCTCTGTGATTCTGATGACCAAATGCAAACACAGCCACGAAAACCCAGCACCCCACCCTGACTCTGCTTCCTTCGGTTTAACTGTTATCTTTTCCCTCCAATTTATCAACTTGTTAGTTCCTCCAATTTAGCAACTTTCGTCCACGTGAGGGGCTGCTTCTTCCTTCTTCTATATACCTTGTCTGTTTTGCCTCGTATTCTTTCATCTGGTACCTTGTTTCAAACACCAGTGTTGGTAGCTGACCTGTCCAGCCAAGGCCAGGATCCCTCCAACAAAATGCCTCTTGGTGCACAACAGCCCCCAAGAAGGTCTACCCCAGTGTTTCAGGGAGATCTCAGCTATCTCCTGGGCTTCTTGCTCTGGTGGGAAGGAGCACGTGTGAGAGAGATCACATGGTGGGACATAAACCCAGGGAGATTCAGGTTTGCTCTTTTTATAATAACTCATTCTGGCATGAACTGAGTCCGATGAGAATTACATCATCCCTTTTTGAAAGTACACCCTCAATGACCTGGTCACCTTCCACTAGGCCCCACCTCTTAAAGGTTTCACCCACTCCACACTGCCAAACCGAGGACCAAGCTTCCAGCACAGAAAACCTGGGTGTAAGGGGCCCCCTCAACCATATCAAAACCATAGCAGCCCTGTGAGATGCCCCCTCTGCTGTCATGGAGATATTAGCTAAGAGAATAAAGTCCAGTGTCATTCCATAGTCCTATTTCTTTCAAGAAAACATAGAAATATGATTATTTATTATTATGGTAAAATACATATATTCCACATATACATTCCATTCCCCAGGATTTGAAATTGATATTAGGTGATTGGTTTTTAAGAGATTATAGTTTAATATGTGCTGGCCTCTTTAAAAAAGGGATTCAAAGCTTGGGTATTATAGCACAATTTGCTAACAGTGTGTGGAGAAAGTCTTAGGAAAAAAACAGGTCAAATAATAATAGTAACAACAACAACAACAACAACAACAACAACAATAGTGTAAATAAAAATCAAGAGCCATAAATGAGGATGGCATGAGTTCATCATGTATTTATGAGTCCTGGCTGCATTTTAGACTACCACTTCTTTGAATCTTCAAAGTTTTTTTTTGCCAATACACAATTTAAAATGTTCTATTTTAACTATTTTTAGCATACAGTTCAGGGCATTAATTACACTGATATTGTATAATCATCACCACCATCTACCTCCAGAACATTTTCATCTTCCCACACTTGTGCTCTTATCCATTAAACACTAAGTTCTCATTCATTCCTCCCCAGCCTGTGGCAACCACCAATCTACTTTTTGTCTATGAATTTGACTTCTCCAGGAAGCTCACGTAAGTGGAATCAGTCCCTTTATAATTGGCTTTTTTTTTTTTTCCACTTAGCATAATGTCTTCAAGGTTCATAGTTTGAGGTTGTGGCTTATGTCAGAAATTTCTTCCCTTTTAAGATTGAATAATATTCTATTGTATATATATATACATTGTATATATACAGTCATCTGTTGATGGACATGGGTTTCTTATGCCTTTTGGTAATTATGAATAATACTGCTATGAGCATGAAAGTATACAAATATTTTTCAATCCTTTCTTTCAATTCTTCTGCATATATACCCAGGAGTGGAATTTATGGTAATTGTATATTTCAGTCCTATGTTTAATTTTCTGAAGAACTGTTATGCTAATCTGCACAGCAGCCTCACCATTTTACATTCCCACCAATGCTGCACCAAGATCCAACGTCTCCACATCTTCACCAATATCTGTTATTTTTTTTCTCAGTAGCCACCCTAGTGGGTGGGAGTATCTCATTGTGGTTTTGGTTTTTATTTTTCTAATGATTAGTGATGTTAAGCATCTTTTCACGTGCTCAATGGCCATTTACATATCTTCTTTGAAGATATCTATATTAAATCCTTTGCTTGTTCTTTAATTGGGCTGGTTTTTATTGCTGAGTTGATTCAAAAGTCTTATTCTTCCATAATGATTTTTCTCTAGTGTTAAGTATTGGGTACTAATAAAACATTTAAAAAATACTGTGGGAAAACTAACCTAGGAGGTCAAACAAATTACAACAGTGAGGAGGCACTGCCCCAGTACAGCCAGTTCCCCACTTCTTTCTTAGACCCTAGGAGACATGAGCCAGAAACAAAGCATGATGGGAATAGCAAAATGATGATCATTTGCACTGTGGCATTCACTGTTTAATACATGTAGTGCTTTCTCAAGTCCCATTTTCTTCCACTTTATTACCAAAGCCCAAATCCATACGCCTAATCTGTAATTACCCCAGCAATAGAAGCAAGTGACACGTTTGACTTTATTTAAAGGAGATCCTACCTGGTAGCAGGGGTTCAGAGAAAACTCCCCATGAGCTGAATGAGAGACACTGAGCCCATCGCCCAACTGTACACCTTTCCACCAAAGAATGTTCCTTTGTAAGATCTCTGTTGACTCACTTTCTACAGGAGGAGAAAATAGCACACTGATGTGGAAATATATTAGCTAGCTAACTCGAGGAGATAGAACTGACCTCCACACTGATCTCGTCTAATTTTGCCAGGAAATGGGTTTCAAGTGGCCTTAGTGGAAGCATCTTGATTGGAAGATCCTATAGTTGATTTCTGCCCTTGCTACTATTTTGCTGTGTGAACTTACTGCTCTGGGTTTAGTTTCTTCTCCTATAAAATAGGCTTAATAATAGCTCCCAGGAAGGACTTATGGAAAGAGTAAGATTTAAAAAAAAAAAACGTGGAAGTGTTTCTTAAATGTTATATTCTATGCATCACTCATTTTCCCAAGTCCCCTTAGTCCTGGGGGGAAGCAAGTGAAGGACAACACTTTCAATGGAATTTGTTCAGAGCCTCTTGACTGTAATGCTATAACTCTGATCCCCGCTTACCTTGCCCACTGAAGGCCAATGAAAGCTTTCTCTGCTGTAATCTTATTGTCCTTGACCTCTCCATTTGGCAGCTTGAATGTCTGCTCTTAACTCCCCAACCCACCCCTGGCAAAAGCACCACTGCAGTAGGCCAGGGTGGCCCTGTCCTTTGCTATTCATAGCAAGCTCAGTACTTCTTCCCTGAGCACCTTTCTGCCCCTGCTTAGGGCTGAATGTGGGCATTTCCCCACAAGTGACCACTGATCTCCAGGCCAAAGTCTCTGAAACTTAAGAACAAGCTTACTAAAGGGGAAAACGTTCTCACAGATTTTGAGGACATGTTTGAGCATCTCCTGGAATCTTTGGGTCTTAGTTTAGGGAATGGTATTCATCGTAGAATGCTGTTTTAGGATGGTTATGATGGGAAACAGGAGGTCATGTGGCAGATACAGTCATGGTCTTTGTATACTCTGGGCCCTGTCCTTACTGCTGTCACCTTAGGCAAGTTTATCAGCATCTTCAGCTTCACTGTCCTCTATAAAATCAGGGTAGTAATACCGATTTATCAATGTGGTGGTGAAAGAGTTAAAAAAAAATATCAAACTTAACGCTGTCGCTATTCATTAGCAGCCTAACAAGTCAGTTCTTTGACAGTGAACAGGTAGAGAAAAGTACAAGGGACAGAGCTGTGAAGAGTTTTCCAGGTGGCAGCTCAAAGAGCAGCCTGCTCATTCTCCTTCACTAAGGTACCAGGGGCCAGGAATAGTCCAAGCACTGGGCATACTCGTGCCATCCATGGTGGGTGGATTCCGGAGATGTGGGTGGGTTGTGTCACCTACCCCCTGTGTCACAGAGGCCCACGCTCCATTCTTCTTTAGCACCTCTCTTGGGAGGCTCAGGAGTCACTGCAACTCCTGAGGATCTGCTTATAGCCTAATTGACACAAAATGAGTAGAAAGACGGGGCACCTTGCTGTGCCCTTTCTACACAAATAGTCACAACTGTCATTTTTCAGGGCTGAGCCTGTGGAGAAAATTGTCCAACTGTGCAGATTAGGACCATGAAAAACTCATGGCTTTCAAAACTGGCTAACCCTTAACAATCTTTTTGTTAGTGGGCAGGTCCTTCTCCTATTTCCCTCAGCTGCTCTTCTGAACCTTAACCCTTTGCCATAGGCCTCCTCACTCTCCTCTGCTCCCACATTCTGTGCACCAGCCATGAACTCCTGTGCAGAAGGAAACTCCATTGTGAGAGGACTCTTCCTCACCTCTGCATCTTCAGAGTTGTCTGGCACCATCCTTCCTTTTTCCCTTCCAGCCTGATAAAAGCCCAGTGAAAGGCACTTTGTTCTAGTCAAGGTCTATCGCTCTGCAGTGGAGTCAGGTTCTTTCTGCCTCACTGGTGTCCTTTCTACCTAAGAAGCCAAAATTGCCTCTTGGATTTTTTTTTAAGTCCATGTTGTTGAGTTGCCATTGACTAATCTCCATTTTTGCTCCAAAGGCTGACATGGGACCTATTTTGGCAAACCAAAATATACCATTCTTCTAGCCACAGTTACTGTATCAGAATGGACACAAAACTGAAACCTGTGCCACTTAGAGTCAATACAGAGACTCTTGCCTGAGCCATTGAAAGGTATGTTATTTATTTTATTCATAGTATGGGCCTTTAAAAAAACCACATAGCAAGGGATGTAGATAGCACTGTCTTTGTTACCAGGTGCATGCAGACTGCCTGAGAATTAAGCCAACTGAGAAGAAAGTGAAGTCGGAAGAGAGAGAAAGGGAGAGGAAGGGGTAAGGTAAGGGGTAAGAGGCAAGGTAAGCGGGGAGCAGAAGGGGAGAGGGAAGAGAATGGGGAGAGAGGAGACAAAGAGGGAGAGAATCCTGACACCGTTTTGCTGAGTCTTTGGAGGCAGCCATGCCTGGATTTTTTCAGTTATGTGGGTGTGTCAGCTCTCTTTTTCTCTTACAGTGATTGGGTTTCTGTGATTCACAACTTAATAGGACTGAAAATACACTGTCTTCTGGCCTGTAAATGTCATTAGGAAAGGACTGTGTCTGTATTGGGCAGTGCCAGAACTTAGGACAGTACCTAGCACATAAAAAGTCCTGGATAAACATTCATGATTAACCCTGTCATCGTCTAGTGTTGGTCCCATCTCTTCATGTCATCTCCATCTTTGTTCCTTTGCTATCTTATTTCCTGTGTTCCATGTGTCTTTGTTTCTCAGATAATGTTTGTTCAAGTCTCTTTAATCCTAAAAATGGAGACAAGCAAATGACAACAAAACAAACATCTTCATTCACTATGACATTTGTTTCTAGTACCCTGACCTACTTCTCTATCTTGTGTGAGATTATCAAAAGCATATTCTTAGCCTACCGTAACCTGGCTTGTGTCCTACTCTTTCAATGTTGCCATAGTTGTTCCTGATATCATAGGCATGAGAGTGGATAGCACTTTCCATCTCCCCTCTTCTTACCATCCTCACAGTCAATTGATCCCCTTCCTTGTAGGAGCTCCATGTCCCTGACAGTTTCTTGGACTCTACTTTCTGGATCTCAGCACATGGCTCTTTCTTTTGCCTGAAATTTGGCTTAGAACTCTATTCTTCAGTTAAAATAGTATTTGGAACTCTTTGTTTGCATGGGAACTGCAGTAGGATGATCTGCTCTCTCCTTGACCTTAGTAATTTTCCTCAAGTGACAAAACAGATCAGGCCTCCCTCATCCACCATGTCCAGAGACCATGATATGTCACACTTTGACCTTCAGAATTAGGATACGTGGAGGGTGGCTGCTATGGTCAGCCTTCTGGCAGACTGGCACTCTGAGCTTAGCAAGCATCAAAGGCCAGGCTCTGAGATTACATCAGAACTGGGAATATTTTCTGCCACATTCAGGATCAGAAGAGAGATGATAACCTCCTTTAGCTCTCGAAGTACCTCTGTGGCATCCAGTGCCATGTTGGTCTGTGTCATGTGTTCCTTACTGGCACTTTCCTGCCATTTCTCATGGCTCCTCCTATGTGCTGAGAGCCCTTAAACAATGCCAGTGACCCCTTGTTTCCTTTGTACAGAGCTGCTCTGACTGCTTCACTAACCTCTTCCCATATCGCCATTCTCTAAATTCTCTACAGCTAGCCACAGTGCTGTTGCTAGTGCCTCTTTCTAGAATTTCCTTGTTTCCTTTTTGTTCACCTTCTATCCACCCTGTTTTAATTGGGCTTTTAGGCTTTTCCATTGCTCCTCCAGGATTTTACTTTTGCTGCTTCCCATGGCTAGCACTTTTCTTTAACTCATGGGAGGTACACTACGCTTTTTGGTTTCTCCTATTTTTCCTTGTTTCCTTCCCAAAGACAGGAGGTTCATTACACCTGCTTTATGTTTCTTTCTGGCCTCCCTCTCAGTTTGGCCTTCTCCTTTCAGGCTCTGGCCCCTGCTCTGGCCTCCCTCAGGTTCCCCAAACCTCCTGAGCCCTTTGGCTCCCACTCAGACCTCTCTATGGGTCCTTTGCTGAACAGCAAAGAAACACCATCAGGTATAGTGCCAGAAAATGAGCCCCCCAGGTTGGTAGGCACTCAAAAGACTACTGGGGAAGAGTTACCTCCTCAAAGTAGAGTCTACCTTGATGATGGAAATGGAGTAAAGCCCCAGGGACCCCCATCTGCTGATGTGGCATGACTCAAAATGAGGAGAAGCAACTGTAAACATCCATTAATAATTAGAACATGGAAAGTACATAGTATGAATCTAGGAAAATTAGAAATCATTAAAAGAAAAATGGAGTGCATAAACATTGATATCCTAGGCATCAGTGAGCTAAAATGGACTGGCATGCTGGACATGGTGGCACATGTATGAAATCTCAGCAATCAGGAGGCTGCTGCAAAAGTCTTTTGTTTGAGACTAGCCTGGTATAAGTAGGGATTTCCAGGACAACCTGGGGTACAAAGTGAGACTCTATCTCAATCAATCAATCAATCCATGCTGAACAAAGTCTCAAGTTGGAATGATAGATTAAAGATTAATGCTAGAGGGCTAGCACAATTGAATTCTTCAAATACTCTATCGATGAAATTAGCTCCTTTTATAGTCTGTGCTCTGCACTGTTCTCAGATGGATTTCATTTTATCTGGGCTCAGTTGGTAGAGTGCTGCTTCTCAGTCTCTGAGGACCCAGGTTCCATCCTCAGCACCACAAAAATGGGAGAAGGATGTGGCAACCCACCCCAGAAGCTCCTGAAGCAATCCTGAAACAATCAACTGTTGAAAACCCTATGAAGGTCACTATGAGTCAGATTCAACTTGATGGCACCTAACAACAACAACAACAACAACAACAACAACAACAGTGTACTATCATCAAAGACAATTTGGAGAGTGGACCTGGGAAAAGTGTTTCTTTGTCATACTGATCCAAGGACCCCTCTGAGAATTGGTACTAGTTTATTCTGATGCGCTGGCAAGCATTGAAGGGTACCAAGCCTTTAAGTAGAAAATTAGGACCCCACTCATGTGACAAAAGGATGCACATAAATAACTTGAATTATTTAATTTACAGAGGCTTAAGACCAAAATGATCTCTGCTCATTCCACTAGGTTTACAAAAGAGTACAGCCTTCCATTGGCTATATTCCTCTCATTTATCTATTCAGCAAATATTTAGCAAGCATCTACAGTCTGCAAAGAGTTTATTATGTGCATGAAAACAAGAATCATGGACCTAAATAGCTTTAATATGATGTGCCACTAAATTTCAAATGAGTTTTCTTCTGTGAAATAGCTGCATGGAGCAAAAGAGTTAAGTTAACAAGTGTGAAGTGAGCATTTAACTGAGAAACACCAGGCTATTTCATCCACAGATGGCCAAACCTGACTGCATATCAGCGTCTAGAGCAGTAGAACCCTCAGAACTGGTCTTTCTGATGTTGTTAGGTGCTTTGGATGTGCCTCTAGGTTTGGTCATTAGTAGAATTCACCTGTTGCTTTCCTAACTAGACTTGACAACTCACTGTCAGTTGATGACATCTCCTTTAAAATTGGCCATGTCTTGATTATTTGACTGTACTCCCTCTGGTTCTTTCCTATCTCTCCAGTGTTTCTCAATCTCTTCCCCTGACTACCCACTTTCCACCAGCCATGTATTAGTATTCTATGGGTACTATAACAAATAGCCTCACCTTTGGTGGCTTGGGATAACACAAATGAAATGTATTATCCTATCATTTTGTAGTTTAGAAGGGCTCACTGGGTAAAATCAAGGTATTTTCAGGGCTGCAATTCCTTTTTGGAAGTTCTTTGCCTTTTCCAGCCTCTGAATCTACCCACACTCACCAGCACATGGTCCTCATCCACCTTCAAAGTAGTGGTTGGTTGGGCCTTTCTCACATTGCCTTGCTCTGACTTTGCTTCTGTGCTCACATCTCTCTTGGACTATGCTCTCCTGACTCCTTGTTCCATTTTTAAACATTCATTTCTCCATCTTCAAAGTCAGCAACATCAGATCAAGTCCTCTCATGCTGCATCACTCTCATCTCTTCTGCCTCCCTCTTCTACTTTTAAAGACTTGTGATTGTGATGGGCTAACCTTGGTGACTCAGGACACTCAGTATTTGAAGGACAGTTGATTAGCAATCTTAATTCACCTGCTACCTTAAATTCCCTTTGCCATTTTTTGTCAGCTATTCACAGGTTCTAGGGATTTGGACATGGACATATTTGGGAGCTATTCTTTTACTTCAGGCCCCATTTTTGTTGTTCCTCTTCAGCCTTCTTTGCAAACTCAGCCCATCAGGGCCCAAATAAGCAGTGTAAGAGAGTGAAACAAGACAAAGAAAGAGAAGTGTTGACCTGGATGCCCCCTTTAAAGGGATAGTGGCTGCTCAGTCCTGACTGATGTGAGGATGTTGGCCCAGGGTTGCCAGGTCTGATTTTACAGAAAAGCCAGGATTTCACATTTTCTTTCTTGTTACATCCTCCAACTTTTAAATATTGGCAATGAATTTGAATATTTCAGAGCATTATATAAGTCAAATGAAACATGTGGCTGTATTTGGCCTTCAGATGTCCCTTTGTAACTTCTCCTTTGAGTGTTCAGTGTAGAAATGATTTCACTGAGCCTGAGGATTCAACTATTTGTCTGTACTAAGTATGATGACTTTCAAACCTGTCTGTCCATCTAGGCCTCTCTGATAATCTGATAACATCTCCAACTGTATGTTGAATGGTCACACTGACTCGTATTCTCCCCACATCTGCTTCTCAAGCCTGAAACATGGGAGTCCTTCATTTTCTAATCCAGAAGTTACACTGCCTTGCAATCTGTTCCCTCCTATTCACTTCATTTTGGGCCTCAATTGCCTCTTTACTGTACTATTATAACATTCAACTCATCTGTTAGGATCTTATTCTAGCCTATCTTAGTCAGTTCAAGCTGCTATAACCAGATACCATAGATAGGATGGCTTTTGAACAGTTTAAATTTCTTTCCAAAGGTGTGGAAGCTGGAAGCCTGGGATCAGGGTCCCCCATGGTCAAGTCTATTAATGGCCCTCTTTTGGGATCCAGACTTGCTGATCTGATAATCCTCACGTGGCAGAAAAGAAATCCAGTTAGCTCTCTGGCCCCTTCTTATAAGGGCACTGATCTCATTAATGGGAGCTCTACCTTTAGATCTAATTATGCCCCCCATCTAGATATCATCACACTGTAATTTAGATTTCAACATACCATTTTTGGTGGAACTCAAACATCCAGTCCATAACATGACTCAATTTCTAAAATGCAACTAGATCATCTCATGTCTCTCTTCTACGTAACGTCTCTCAATGGTTTCCAACAACCTACAGGATGAAGTCCAAAGTCCTTAGAATGGCCTTCCATGCCACTCATGATATGACTCTAAATTTCCTTTTAACCTCATTTCTTATTACTTTCTCATTGTTAACTCAGCATTCAGTATTATAGAACATTAATTGTACTTCCCTATACTGGGGCTGGGGTTTGGCTCAGTTGGTAGAGGGCAAATCTGCACTCTCTGAGGCCCTGGGTTCAATCCCTGGCACTGCCAAAAAGTGGGAGAAGGACCTGGCAGCCCACTCTTGAAATAATCCCCAAACAATCTGTCATTGAAACCTTATGAATAGCAGAAAAGCACTGACAAAAGTGTTAGGCATGGCACAGTGTCTGGGAGTGCTTCCTTCTATTCAACATAGGGTTGCTATGAGTTGGACCCTACTCAAGGGCACCTAACAACAACAACAACAACAACAACAACAACAACAACAACAACAACAACATATGCTTTGTGGGGTTTAGTACTTGTTCCCTCTGACTGGAATGCTCTTCCCCATTGATAAATGTGGAGACCTACTCATCCTTAAACCAATGCCCAGCTCTCACTTATGCTGCAAAATCTCTGATTCCTTTCCCTTTGCCCTTCCACAGCAATCACTGTGCTTTGCTTATGTGTGTTTTTGTTTTACTTTTGTTTTGTTTTATTGTACCTGCTGCACGTGACCTTAATTATTCACAGGCAGATCTCTCATCTTTCTTTTGTATCATCTTTGTGTCATAGCTACTTAGCACAGGGCCCTTCAAATGCACACACACAGGAATATTTCTGAATGAGAAAATGAAGGAAGGAAAGAATTATGTTAGACAGATGACATCTGTCTTATTTATGATAAAAATTACCCCAAGGAGGTGTAATTCTTTGATGAGTTTCTCCTTCCTCTCTTCAAATAAGTTGCTATCTTCTGCCAGCTGCAGAAGCACTTTGAATGATTTAAAATGTAGAATTCATAATTGGCTGCCAAGAAATGCCAGTTCATTTCCTTTCTAGAATAACATGATTTCCCCCCATGACCCAGACAAAACAGTTCTTTGCTAATCTTTCATAAAAGGGGAGTTTGGAGGAACCTATATGAATAATGTACATCAAAATGCATATATGTAAATGCCACAATGAAAAGCATGTCAGAATGAATCACACTAAGGTGTACACTAAAAATGTCCAACAACAACAACAACAACAACAACAACAACAAAATCCTGAAAAAAAAAGGGGAGGGGGGAGTTTTCTGGGGCGAAGAAGGAACACAGCTTTGCTTGTGTTCTCAGTATTCCTGAGGTCTTCCCCAGGTGCTCCAGGTGGTCTGTCCCCTGCCTGGAGTGCATGAGGGAAAACCACTCCAGGTCAGGCTTATAATTCCATAGTGACACCACCTCAGGAAGTGCCAGCACCAGGTGAACCTTGCAGGCTCCGGCAATGTAGTCATGGATCTGGGCAAGGACCACAATTTATAAAGTATTGCTCTCAGACAGCAAGCAGATTAGTCATCTTTCTAAAAATGGGAGGAACAGGCACAAAGAAGCCTTTGTCTTCATGGAGACTCTGGCCAGTGAAGCCAGTAGACAGAATAGAAGAGCTGGGCTGAAGATCAGCTTCAGGGACAGTCCTGCGGTCACTCATCATGCTCCAACCATAGGACAGATACCAGATGCAAAGAAAAAAATTTTCTGGATTCAGTTATGAGATGTCATCTTCTTGATATCTGAGGTTTTATCTCTCTTGTGTCTTTGGACATATTATCTACCCATTCTCCTGGAAGGAAGAGTAAAGGGGAAAGAATGAACATATGAAGATTCACTGCATACCTACCTGGAACCAGGAAATGCATGCATTTGATGTTTTAGATGCTTTTAAAAAATACTCACTCTCATTTTTTTCTTTTTCGCATTTTTAAATCCCCATTTTACAATAAGGAGACTGGAGATCAGCAAGGCTAAGTCACTCGCTCAACTCGATACCCCCAGTAGATGAGAGGGTTAAGATATTATTCTAGGTGGATGTTAAAGTCCATGCTCATTCTATTTATGCTGCTTCTGATATAAAAAAAAGATGTAGATTTAATTTTTCTGTTTATGTATCAGAATCAATACATCATGTCTATTCATCCATTTTTGACATTAGGCAATGTGTCTGGAATTTTCTCAACCCAGCATTTGGGCAATCAATCAGCACAGATTATGCGAAGGGACTTCCAGTTGATCCAAAGAGGTGAAGATCAACCTCTGCCTTCCAGGACGACAGTCTGTCTCTGTGATGAAGTCAGTGAGGAATAAAGCAAGAGCAACATGGAAGTACAGAGCTGCCTCAAGTACGCACGTCAGCAGTTCCACGCGTTTGGCACAGTACATACGATGCTGATTATCTCGTGTGTGACACACTCTCCTGGGTTTTTGTGGGGTTGTAGCCATCACCCTTCTTTTGCTCACTCAATAAGATATGTTAGAATGCAAGTAATTGAGAGACTGTTGTTAGAGGCATTACTCGGATCTGCTCTAATGTTAAATCAAAATAAATCAATGAGGATCTTTGGTATTTTAATTATTTGTAACTAAATACCAGCTGCTATCTTACAAGAGATGATAGTACACTCGTGTATTCAGAGTGTATTCATTGTGCCTGAGAATTACTGTATGGAGCAGCCACATGTCTAGTGTGGGCAAAACCTGCTGTGATCAGAGACGAGGGTTATCTGGAGGGCGCTGGATGGGACTAGAGTGTTTTACGCAAAAGAGTGATGACAGACCGGTGCCTTGCATGGTGATTGGTATGTGGAAGTCTTTGACAAAGGAATTGGATTGAAAACTGCTGGCCGAACATGGGCCTTACACCAAAGAGCAGCAGGAGTTGGCTGGTCACTCCAAAGTCTGGTCCCTCTTTCCCCAGTGCCCCAAGGACAAGCATGTAAACCCGCCCCACTACCTGCAGACAGGTTACCTCAGATAGAGATACATGGAGGGGGGCTATCTGAGGGACTATTTTCTAAAGTAACTGCTCAGTTTATCACATTGGATTATACTTGAAAATGAGTAGCATGAAAACAAGTTATTTCCTCCTGTGGCCAAATGGTTGGGTGTTTTCTGTGGGGAAAACCAGTCTGATGAGTGATAAAGTTCAGAAGTTACCTTTCCTCTACCCTGAGTTGAGCAGAATTTTTGTCACTCATTTACATTTATATTGCTATTTGGTGATTCTTTAACTATAGATACTATCTTATACCCCTATGTTGCTTTCATCTTGTTTTGATAGTTAATATTATCTTTAGTTCTTTTTCTGGTATCTCTGTGTAACTTGTTATTCTACTTGTTACATCTCCCTTTCTTCTTCCATCAACTTTCAACAATGTCTCCAAGCTCTCATTTTGTAAGATAAGTTCATTCCTCCATCCACTATTCCTTCCACCTTCCAAATTCTGTCATTTTGGATAATTAAGGTTTATTCTCTGTTCTGTAATCATATTTTAGTCTTATTTTACATTACCTATAAGCAGACTCTACAAAATTGTTGTTGTTGTTAAATGTTGTCAAGTCATGTCCAACTCATAGCGACTCTTACAGGGTTTTCAATGGCTGATTGTTTTGGGATTGCCATGCCCTTCTCCCATTTTTGTAGTGCTAGGAATTGAACCCAGGACCTCAGAGACTGCATAGCAGTGCTCTACCAACTGAGCTAAATCCCAGCCCCTTTACAAAGTTAAGAACTAAAAATAAACTTGTGCTGTTTCACAGTGTGGAACTATTTTTCACAGCAGAGCCACAGGTCAATATCAAGACTGCTGGTTCTCCTGGAGTGCTCTAGTACCTGGCTGCTGCTGAAACAAATTACTATATGAATCATATAATGTGAATCTAGTTCTGGAAGTCATAATTCTATCATGAGGTTTGTTGGACTAAAATCAAGGTCTTAGTAAATGGGGTTCCTTATACATAAATTCTCTAGAGAAGAATTTGTTTTCCTTGCCTTTTCCAGCTACTAAAAGCCACCTACATTCCGTGTCTCATTGTCGCCTTCTGTACATATACGTGTCCTGTTTCTAAACTTCCCATTTGGTTCATTCTCAGCCTTTTCGTCCTCTTGCAATTTATTTTTGAGAACGTATTATTTTATTCTTTGTTTTATTACTCCAGCTTCTAGGGGTGCCAAGTTCTTATTTTATAATTTTGTTTGCTAAGTCTCCTTCATAGCAATTGATTTACTTATGTGATTATAAACTTTTTAACCATAATTTTTAGATTTTTTAGGGGAAATATTGGATGGTAGAAATACCATCATATGGTTTTGCATTTATATTAGGCTTTTTGTTGTTGGTAGGTGCTGTTGGGTCCAGCTCATAGCCACCCTATGTACAACAGGAAGAAACACTCTCAGACACTGTGCCATGCTTGACACTATGTCAGCACTTCTCTACTAATTCATAGGGCTTTCAATGACTGACTGTTTGGGGATTGTTTTGGGAGTAGGCTACCAGGTCCTTCTCCCATTTTTGTGATGCTAGGGATTGAACCCAGGGCCTTAGAAACACAGAGCAGCACTGTACTAACAGCTAAACCATAGCCTCTTATATTGGGCATCTCAAAAAATTTTCTATACCAATTACTTTGCTTGTTGTCTTATATCATGTATTTGGTCCCACACATGTCTGAGATCCAGGCTTAGACGTGTCATTTCTCAAGATGTCTTTTGTTTTCCCTACATGTCCTTCAAACTGACAAACTTCTTTCCTTCCATTGGTCAAGGATAGTGGATGGAACTTATATAGTGCCTTTTTCATAGATATTCAGTCTTTAGGCTCTAAGTTTAATGCAGAAGTTTCTGTTACCCCTGTTTTTCTCCTTGAATATGCATAAGGCTGCTGCTCCTGACCTTAGTGGGCAATAAAATTCTCCAGTGGCCAGTCCTCAGGGATTCTAGTTAGTCCATATTCCCATGATCCACAAGACTACTTGCTCCTGACTTTGCCATGGGTTGAGTGTCCTTTCACTTATGGCATCTGGGGAATTCATTTATTTTCTTTTGTAATCACCTGAACTTTTGAGCTGCTTAGTAGTTCTACATACTTATTCATTGAGAGAAACATTTCCAAGTTAGCTCAGTCCAGCCAGAAGTGTCATTTCACAGACTTGATATGTATGCTTGTTTAAGAATTTCCCAGAAATATTGTGATAGACTTTGTTGTTTTGAATAATGATTATGGACTATTTAAGACATACAAAATGCATAAAATATAATTAACTTCGATGTGTGTCATATGGTTTAAGAAGGGAAACATTGATAATGTAATAGAATTCCCTGAGACTCCCTCCAAAGTTCATCTCCATGTCTTTTCTTTCCCCCATCGAAGAGGTAATAATTATCTTGAATTGGTGTTTATTATTTCCATGAACTTCTAATTTCATTAATGATGTTAGCCAAACAAACACTTACAATGTTTCAGGCACTTTTACAAGGGTTTTAAATATGCTAAATTTTCATGAAATCTTCTATGAGATAGGTAATATTCTTATCCTCATTTTACTGATAAGGAAACTAAAATAAAACTAAAACTAAAATATGGAGAGGTTGTACAACTCTGTGGGTACCCCACAGACACTCAGTTGCTGCATGTGTATAATTTTAACTTGGTTGGCCTGGCCTCATATTTGTTATTAACCACTAGGCTGCTATGTATATATGTGTCCTTTGGTATTATACTAAGTAATGATAGTCTTATTTCACATAACACTAAACTTTGTGTACACTACATCATATATCTATAGATTTTTCTGCAATTGTCTTTTTGTCTAGTAGTTATGATACCTCTGAGGTTCATCTATGTTGTTTGTAGCCTTCATTCATTGTCTCTCATGCATAGAAGTTAATCATCTAAATTTAGCTCTATTTACTTACTCATTTTCATTTTGTTGGCTTCTGAGTCTATTTTGCATTACCAGAACAAAATACCCGAGGCTAGGTAACTTATAAAGATGTTTATTTGGCTCATAGTTCTGGTGGCTAGAGGGTCCAAATAGCATGGTGCTGGCATACTGGCAAAAGTCCCTTGGCTGCATCATGACATGGAAGGGAAATGAAAAGAAGCTGATTGCATGCAGGAGGTAAGAATGTGGGATGGCCTTGCTTTGTAATGACCCACTCTTGAGAGATCTAACTCACTCCTATGAAAGATCCACTGTACTCTGTGAGACCAGCATTAATCCATTCATGAAGGCAGGGCTTCTATGACCTAAAATGAGTTTCTCTGGGCTTCCCATAAGTGAAACTGATGGTCACAGGACATGTGCCTTGGGAATTTTACCAGATTTTTCCAGGTTTGTCTTCTAAAATTGTTGCCCAATTTAACATGTCCAATGGCACTATATGAGAGTTTCAGTTTCTATACATCTTTGTCATAATTATATCATTAAGCTGTTTAGTTTTTCCCCAGTTGATGTATAAGCAAATGAACCTTATTGTGGTTTGATCCATTACATTCTTAACAGTCAGGCATGCCAGTCTCATTTACCTATTGCTGCATAATAAATTACCCCAAAATTTAGCCTCTTGAAATAACCAGGTTATTAAGTTCAGAGTTTTTATGGACCAGAAATTCAAACAGGTAAGATTTGAAATGTTTTGTCACTGCTCTGAGTTGTCTGGGGCCTCACCTGGGAACTCTAAATATGAGTTGGAACTCTGAAAATGAATGTGGGCAGTGTCATCAGAGGGACTCATCACATATCTAGTGGTTGATGTTGGCTATTGGTTCAGATCTCAGATGAAGATACCATGGAAATGTCTATATGTGGCCTGGGCTTCCTAATTGCATGGCACTTCGGGCTAGTTGAACTTCTTATATGCTGGCTCAGGCCTCTAAATTAGAATATGTCAGTAATGAAGGTTGAATATGTGCTATTCTTTTATGGTCTAGCATTCGTGTTACTTACTATTAATTCTCTTGCACTCTGTTGATTCGTACTAGATCATTTAAGTAAGTACATGTTCAAAGGGAGTTCAAAGGGGTTCAAAGTGCATAGACTGTACTTCTCAATGGAAGTAATGTCAAAAGAATTTGTGGACAGGTTTAGAACTGCCATAATGTCCTGCAAGGGCTTTTTGTTCACTTTTCATGTGACAACATTTAATTAGCAGAGTTTAGTTTGAGTAAGATTTTACATGAATTGCATATTTTTGGGTAAATTTCATATTTTATCATTAACAATGTCTCCCAAAAGTTTAATAAAAGATAAAGGTAGTGAATAAAATGTCAAAATAAATGCTTCATAATAATTTTAAAATCTTAAAATGTTGTTAGGTGCCCTTCAGTCAGGTCTGACTCATAGCAACCCTTTGTACAAGAGAACGAAACACTCGCCAACACTGTGCCATGCCTGGTACTATTGTCAATGCTTTGCTGCTATTCATAGGGTTTTCAATGGCTGATTGTTTTTTAGGAATGGGCTGCCGCATCCTTCTCCCAAGGCTACAGCACCCAGTATTCCCAGGCGCTCTCCCATCCATGTACTAACCAGTCCTGACCCTGGTTAGCTTTGAAGATCATATGGAATTGGACAGCAGGGTGGTATGGCTGAAGGCAAAATCTTAAATAGTGAACATATTGATTGTGAACTTTTGTATTGGGAGAAATAAATCTCTGAGTTTGATGCTTTCCTATAAGTATAAGAAAAGTGGGAGGAAAGAAAAATTATAAATTCTTGAAGGAAAGATTTGGGAAGATTGGGCAGTCATTTGCCACTCTTGACCGTAATGTGGTTTATGAGGATAATTTCTTAATTAGCAGTATTACTGGTGAAGTTTTATATTACTCAGAAAAAAACATAAAGTTTTTCTAGAACAATAGAAAATATTTTCTGCCCCAAATTATTGTTTTGGGTTTTTAAAGATATCGAAGAGGTGTTGTTGTTGTTGTTATTTGGTGCCATCGAGTCGAGTCCGACTCATAGTGACCCTCCTAGGGTTTTCAGTGGCTCACTGTTTCGGGATTGCTTTGGGAGTGGGTTGCCACATCCTACTCCCATTTTGCGGTGCTGGGAATCGAACTCTGGACCTCAGAGACTGCAGAGCAGTACTCTACCAACTGAGCTAAATCCCAGCCCCGGAAGAGATGTTAGTGAACATTTATTTTCTTGTTTGCCTAGCACATCCTTTTTCTGGAGAACTACTCTTCAATTGTTCCTTTGGGGGCTTGATTTAGGGCACAAAAGCCCCCCTTCCTCTTCATTTGGGACCATAAGATGCACTCTTTGAAAATGCAAGCTTAGAGTGGCTGGTGGTTTCATTTTCTGTCCTGCTAAGAGTGTCCAGTGAGAAGTTATTTTGAAGAGAAAAGGGCCCACAGGTGGAGTGAGACAGGCTGCGTGATGATATAATTTGATCCTTTAAAGCTTATTTTGACAGAACCCCCCCTTGGACTTCCTGATGATGACAGTCAACTGCTTTCTTTTCCTTGCCAAAGCTACTTTACCTTTTGTGGTCAATCACTGGCTAGTGAGAGGGCCTTGACTAGTATCAATTTTGAAAGTACAAAAGCAAGATTCAAAGTCTCTTTCCTTGTGGCAAAAATTATAAAGAATGCAAATAATTCAGCAAAGCATGAAAGAGAAGTTGTGAGATAGCCTGAAATCCCATATCATCAGTAACATTATTGCATTCTTGTCTGTGAATATATAGAGACAGAAAGATAGGGAGAGAGTGAGCAATGTATATAACAAGATTGCATTAATTTTACAAAAATTGCATCCTACTTTTTAGTAGAAGGTATTCAATTTAATTTTACTTATACTATAAAATTCAATTTACCAGAAGAAATGGAAATGAAAATAGATGTAATTGAATTTAACATAAGAAAAAGAAGTTGAACTGAAAGTGAAAACTGCTGATAAAGTTCCTTCCCCACAAAAGATTTACAAAATTATTTCTAAAAATGATGGTTAGGGTCATTATCTTAACCACCACATGTACTAAATTTAGACTTGATTAGTTGACTTCCTGCCATAAGTAAGGAAACTAGAAATTTGCTATCATCTCTCACTTTCTTCTTTCCCCACCTTCCAATTTTGTTAGTTACATTATTCTAAGTTTGCCAAGGTTTAAAACACTTACATTTGGTTTTACAATTGTAATTACCACAATTTCTTATAATTAATACTTCATTTAGCCAGACTCTGTTTACCATGGAATTTTATTTT
Source organism: Pedetes capensis (assembly GCA_007922755.1). Lineage (NCBI taxonomy): Eukaryota > Metazoa > Chordata > Mammalia > Rodentia > Pedetidae > Pedetes > Pedetes capensis. Next base: position 52 of record VMDO01014803.1, on the reverse strand, counting down.
TTTTTTATTCATGTCCATTTGGATGTGCAGGGAGAATAAGTTTCTTTCTTTC
>VMDO01014802.1:38927-53436 GCA_007922755.1 Pedetes capensis | reverse complement strand
AGCCTCGAGTGGCAGTAGTGAAAGATTCTACAGGGAAAATATTAAATGATGCAGGAAACATCAAAAGAAGATGGGAAGAATACACAGAGTCATTATACAAGAAAGAATTGGTAGATGACCAACCATTCCAAGAGGTTGCATATGAAGAGGAACCAATGGTATTGAAGGATGAAGTGGAAGCTGCCTTGAAAGAACTGGCAAAACACAAGGCTCCAGGAATTGATGGGATACCAACAGAGATGTTTCAACAAACAGACGCAGCACTGGAGGTGTTAACGTGTTTATGCCAGCAGATTTGGAAGACAGCTACTTGGCCAACTGACTGGAAGAGATCCATATTTGTGCCTATTCCCAAAAAAGGGGATCCAACTGAATGTGCAAACTATCGGACAATATCATTAATATCAAAAACTAGCAAAATTCTACTAAAGATCATTCAGAAGCGACTGCAGCAGTATATAGACAGGGAATTACCGGAAAATCAAGCAGGATTCAGAAGAGGGCGGGGAACCAGGGACATCATTGCTGATGTCAGGTGGATATTAGCTGAAAGCAGAGAATATCAGGAAGATGTCTATCTATGTTTTATTGACTATGCAAAAGCATTTGATTGTGTGGATCATAACAAATTATGGATAACACTTTGGAAAATGGGAATACCAGAACACCTAATTGTGCTAGTGAGAAATCTGTACATGAACCAGGAGGCAGTTGTTCGAATAGAACAAGGAAACACTGAGTGGTTTAAAGTTGACAAAGGTGTGCATCAGGGCTGTATACTTTTATCCTATCTCTCCAATTTATACACTGAGCAAATAATCTGAGAAGCTGGACTCTATGAGGAAGAATGTGGCATCAAGATTGGAGGAAGACTCATCAACAACCTGCGTTATGCAGATGGCACAACTCTGCTTGCTGAAAGTGAAGAGGATTTAAAACATTTACTGATGAAGATCAAAGATCATAGCCTTCAATATGGGTTACGACTAAACATCAACAAAACAAAAATCCTTACGACTGGGTCAGCATGCAACTTCACATTAAATGGAGAAAAGATTGAGGTTGTCCAAGATTTTGCTTTGGTTGGCTCTATAATCAACACCCATGGAAGCAGCAGTCAAGAAATCCAAAGACGCATTGCTCTAGGAAAAGCTGTGGCAAAAGATCTCTTTAGAGTATTGAAAAGCAAAGATGTCACATTGAAGACGAAGGTGCGCCTGACTCATGCCATAGTATTTTCAGTGGCATCATATGGTTGTGAAAGCTGGACATTGAACAAGAGAGACAGAAAAAGAATTGATGCTTTTGAACTGTGGTGCTGGAGACGTCTATTGAATATACCATGGACTGCCAAAAGAACCAACAAATCTGTCCTAGAAGAAGTACAACCAGAGTGCTCCTTGGAAACAAAAATGGTCAAACTGCATCTTATATATTTCGGACATGTAGTCAGGAGAGAACAATCCCTGGAGAAGGACATCATGTTTGGGAGAGTGGCAGGTCAATGCAAAAGAGGAAAACCCTCCACCAGATGGATTGACCCAGTGTCTGCAACAATGGGCTTAAACATAAATAAGATCGTTTGCCTTGCACAGAATCGGGAAGTGTTTCGATCTGCTGTACATAGGGTCACTATGAGTCGGACTTGACTCGACAGCACCTAACAACAACAACAACAAATAGCCAACAGGTCAATGAAAGAAATTACAAAAACTAAAAAGTACTTTGAGATGAATAAAGATGAAAATACAGCCTGACGAAACTTATGGGATGAGTTAAAGCAATACTCAGAGGAAAATTATAACAGTAAAGATCTACATTTAAAAAAAGAAGAAAAAAGCCAAGTGCTGTGGTACCTGCCTGTAGTCCCAGCTACCTAGGAGGCTGAGGTGGGAGGATCATGAGTTTCAGGACAGAGGTAACCTATACAACTTAGTGAGATCCTGTCTCAAAATAAAAAAAAAATTAAAAACAGGTTAAGGGGTTAAAGGGTACTGCTTAGTGGTGGAGTATTTGCCTAGCATGTGCAAGACCCCAGGTTCCACCTGCAGTGCTGTGAGAAAGAAGAAGAGGAGGAGGAGAAGGAGGGAGGGAGGTTGGTCAAATCAATAAGATGATCTTGCACTTGAAGTAAAGAAAAAGAGCAAACTAAGCCAAAGCAAGCATAATGAGGAAGATAATAATATTCCAGCAGAGATAAATAAAAGAGAAAAGCCAATAGAAAAACACAAAAGTTGTTTTTTTGAAAAGATCAACAAAATTAGCAAATCTTTAGAATGGCCAAGACAAGAAGACAGAACATTCAAATTAATAAAATCAGGAGTGGATTATCACTGACTTTATAGACATAAAAATGATTATAAGAGAATACTATAATAATTATTTACCAACAAATTGGATAGCCTAGATAAAATGAACAAATACCTAGAAACACACAAACTACAAACCTGACCAAACAACAGATAGAAGTCCAAATAAAGCTATGGCAACGAATGAAATTAGGTCAGTAATCAAATGACTTCCAACAAAGAAAATCCCAGGATCAGATGGCTTCACTGATGAATTCTCCCAAATGTTTAAAGAATAATTAACATAAATTCCTCTAAAACTCTTCCAAAGAATAGAAGAAAAGGCAACATTTCCTTGTTTATTATATGAAGCCTGTATTACCTGACTCCAAATACTTTCACCATATCTCTTCAATTTCTATGCTGAGCAAATAATCAGAGAAGCTGGACTTTATGAAGAAGAATGTGGCATCAGGATTGGAGGAAGACTCATTAACAACCTGCATTATGCACATGACACAACTCTGCTTGCTGGAAATGAAGAGGATTTGAAACATTTACTGATGAAGATCAAAGAACATAGCCTTCAGTATGGATTGGGACTCAACATCAACAAAACAAAAATCCTTACAACCGGGTCAGTATGCAACTTCGCAATAAATAGAGAAAAGATTGAGGTTGTCCACAATTTTGCTTTACTTGGTTCTACAATCAACTCTCATGAAAGCAGCAGTCAAGAAATCAAAAGATGCATTGCTTTTGGAAAAGCTGTGACAAAAGATCTCTTTAAAGTATTAAAAAGTAAAGACGTCACATTGAAGACGAAGGTGAGCTTGACTCATGCCATGGTATTTTCAGTTGCATCATGTGGTTGTGAAAGCTGGACATTGAACAAGGGAGACAGGGAAGAATTGATGCTTTTGAATTATGGTCCTGGAGATTATTATTGAATATACCATGGACTGCCAAAAGAACCAATAGATCTGTCCCAGAAGAAGTGCAACCGGGGTCTTCCTTGGATGCAAGGATGGCCAGACTGCATCTTACGTATTTTGTACATGTAGTCAGGAGGGACCAGTCCCTGGAGAACAACATCATGTTTGGTAGAGTGGCAGGTGAACAAATAAAAGGAAAACCCTCCACTGGATGGATGGACACAGTGTCCGCAACAATGGTCTTGAATATAGATAAGATTTTGTGCCTGGCACAGAATAGGAGTGTTTCACTCTGCTGTACATGGAGTTGCTGTGAGTTAGACCTGACTCAATGGCACATAACAACAACAACAAAGCTAGACAATGATAACACAAGAAAACCACAGATGAATATACCCTGTGAATACAAATGCAAATCCTTGGTAAAATATTAGCAAACTGAATCCAGCAGCATATTACAAGGGTTGTATACCATAATAGAAAGTGGGATTTATTACAGGAATTCAGGTATGAGTTCAACATACTAAAAATAGGCAATGAAGTACATCAACTTAACAATAATGAAAGGAAAACCTTATCACCTCAATAGGTTCAGAAAAAGTATTTGATAAAATCCAATACCCTTGAATGATAAAAACAATCAACTAGGAATAAAAGAGAAATTTTTTAATCTAATAAAGGACATCTATGAAAATTACGGGCTGGGATTTAGCTCAGTTGGTAGAGCACTGCTCTGCAGTCTCTGAGGTCCCGAGTTCAATTCCCAGCACCACAAAAACGGGAGAAGGATGTGGCAACCCACTCCCGAGGCAATCCCAAAGCAATCAGCCATTGAAAACCCTATAAGGGTTGCTATGAGTCGGACACGACTTGACGGCACCTAACAACAATGAAAATTACAAAATTAACATTATATTTGATGGTGAAAGACTGAAAGCTTTCTCTTTATGATCAGGAACAAGTCATGATGTCCATTCTCACCACTTCTATTCAACATTATACTGGAGGTTTGAATGAAGGTAATTAATTGTGAAAAAGAAATAAAAGGCATTTAAATTAGAAAGAAGTGAAAATATGTATATTCACAGATGACAAGATTTATATATAGAAACCCCTAAAGACTACCAAAAACAAAAACCCTTAGAGTTAATAAATGAGTTCAGCAAAGTTTCAAGATATAAGATAAGTACACAAAAATCAACTGTATTTCTAAGTGGAACAATGAATAATGCAAAAATGAAATTCAGGAAACAATTCTAATTATAATAGCATCAAAAAGAAGAAAATGTTAGAAATAAATTTAACCAAGCAAGTATAGGACTTATACACTGAAAACTATAAAACATGGCTTAAATTTTTTTCAGATAACCTTATAAATGAAAGAAATGTCATACTTACGGGTTGGAAAACTTAATATTGTTAAGATGACAATACTCTTCAAATTGACCTACAGTTTCAATGTTATTCCAAAACTCACTACACAGCTATAGGAATTGAAGTAGCATGGAACTAGCATAAGTATAGGTATACAGATCATGGGAATATGATTGAGCCTACGAAGAAATCCATGTATTTAAGATCAACTGATTTTCAACAAGAATATTGAGGCTATTCAATGAGGGGAGAAGGGGAGGAAAGTCTCTTCAACAAATGGTACAGTGACAAATGGGTATCCATATGCAAAAAAGGAAATTGGATCCCTATCTCATACCATATACAAAAATTAATTTAAAAATGGGTTAGACCTAAATGTAAGAGTTAAAACTATAAAACTCTTAGAAGAAAACAAAACATACATGTAAACTTCCATGACTTCACAGATTAAACCATGGTTTCTAAAATGAAATCAAAAGAATAAAAGAACAAAAGATATATATAGATAGATAGATAGATAGATAGATATTTTGGATTTTATCAAAATTAAAAAACTTTTATGCACCAAAAGACACTATCAAGAAGATGGAAAGAAAACTTATAAAATGGGAGAAAATATTTGCAAATCATATATCTGAAATGATTCTAGTATCCAAAATATAAAAAAAAACAACTCAACAACAAAAAAAGTAAACAACCCAATTAAAAAATGGGCAAAGAATTTAAATAGGTATTTCTCCAAAGAAGACACAGTATATAAATGGCCAAAAAGTACAGGAAAAATGGTAATAGGGGAGTTAATGTGAGCAATGTACAATGAAATGCATGTATGGAGATGTCATGAGACCAATTAAGTTGTACATTAAAAATTACTAATAAAAAAGTTTTTTAAAAGATGAGTAACATCAGTAGTAATAAGGAAATGAAAACCAAAACCCACAGTGAGATACCACTTCATATTTGCTAGGATGGCTGTAATCAGGTTTTAGTGGAACATAACAAGTGTTGGTGAAAATATAGACTAATTGGAACTCTTAATTCATCACCAGAGGGAACGTAAAATTGTGCAACCGCTGTGATAAACAGTTTAAAAGTTCCTCAAAAAGTTAAATATAGAGTTAGAATATGATCCAGCAGTTTCACTCCTAGAGATATATAACAGAGAATTGAAGATTTTATTTACACAGCAATTTGTATGCAAATGTTGATAGCAACAATATTCACTACAGATAAAAGTATAAACAACCCAAATGCCCATCAACTGATGAATGAATAAACAAATTGTGAGGTATCCATACAATTTTGTTTAGCCATAAAAAGCAATGAAGTTCTGATACATGTTACAACATGGATGTACTTTGAAAACATGGTACTCGGAAGAACCTAGAACCAAAGGTCCACATGTTATATGATTCCATGTACACGAAATGTCCAGAATTGGCTGAAAGAGACAGAAAATAGATTACTGGTTGACAGGACCTAGGGGTAGGGAGAAATGAGGAGTCACTGCTTAATGGATTTTGTTATTGTTGTCAGGTGCCATCAAGTCAGGTCCGACTCATATCGACCTTCATAGAGTTTTCAATGGCTGATCATTTGGGGATTATTTCAGGAGTGGATTGCCATGTCCTTCTCCTGTTTTTGTGGTGCTGGGGATTGAACCCAGGGCCTCAGAGATCACAGAGCAGCACTCTACCCAGATAAACTCCAACCCATGCTTAATGGATAGGGAGCTTCTTTTGGGAATGATGAAAATGTTCTGGAATCAGATAGTGGTGGTGGTTGTCCAACATTGTGAATATAGAGAAGTAACTGAACTGTATACTTTTAAATAGTTAATATCATCATTTAAATTAATTTATAGTTTATATTATATGAATTTTATCTCAATTTAAAAAAATGAAAAGCAAACCCCAGCACTCACAAGCTTTGTTATCTTTGTAAAGTGATCCTACTAGGATGATAACTGGCAACAATGAGCAAACTTGGATTAGATCCCAGACCATAAATAAAATCACTATAAATGGCATTATTGGGATATCCAGAGAGATTTAAAAAAGAACTAGAGAATAAATAAGAGTATTGTAATAATGCTACATTTCAAAGTTTTGAGCAAAGAGAAGGCTCTGTTCATAGGCTATATACCTTAACTATTTGGGAACAAAAGGGCACCATGTCTACAAATTATTTAGGAGAAAAAATATAATACATATATATGTGTGTGTGTGTGTGTATAGACACATCTATATTTGTCCACACACACACACACACATATATGTATGTGTGTGTGTGTATATATATACATACACATATGTATACGTGATACATATAGATATAGGGAGAAAGGTAATGATTGAGCATGTGAGGTAAAATGAGACAGGGTACACTGTAATAAAGAATATATAGGTATTCACTGTACTATTCTTGCCATTTTTCTATAAATGTGAGATTATGTTTTTAAAATAAAGACTTAAAATGATAAATAAGCATCCAAATAAGTAAATAAAGTGACCATTTGGAGAAGCCTTGGGCCTGGATACACACATGGCCATGTGTATCTGGACAGAAAGAAGCTAGAGTAAAGGGGAGAGGAGAGAACGGGGGGGGCTCCTCTATGAAACAGGCTCAGAGACACACACGTCCTAGAGCCCTGTGAAGGTTTAGAGAGACCCAGTAATGCACTGCAGGGCCCAGTGCCTGGCAGGGGCCAAGTGTTCAATGGTTGCTTTTATTCTGATAGTTATGTAAGGTGCCGATAGCACTTAGGCACATCCACCACATTCTAAAATTTTTACTATTAATTCATGTAATCTTCATTTAAAAAAGCCTTCTGAGGAAGGCACTATTGTATCCCCATCCCCATTTTATGGTGAGGAAACAGGAGCACAGAGAGATTAGTAGCTTGCCCAAAGTCACAGAGCAGCTAAGTGGGAGAGTCAGAGGTGAGCTCAGGCTAGGTGGTGACTCTCAGCATCATTATAGCCCCAGGGCATTTATTTTGTCACTGTGGTACAATGGCTTTACAGTCAGCACTGCATTGCTGCCTCCCCAGGTTCCTGAGGGCTCAGCTTCAGAATCTCCTGTGATTGGCTCTGAGCTTTGACTTTTCGGTTCTGGAGGGACAGGAGGTCCCAGCAGGGAACTGAGTGGAAAGCCTACATGGAGCCTACAGTAGGGTAGAGGGGGTGGGACTCTACCGGTAATGTAGAAGCCAAGACCTCCAGTCCCACGCCCAGGCTCCGGGCTGGGGTGGCCTCCCTGGAGGGTGAAGGTCACCACGGTTCCCATCGCGTCATGGGGAGCATCAGGGGTGGGCTGGGGTGAGGCGGCATTCCTGGGGCTGGGCTGGGTAGGCTGGCCTGGACATTGTTGTTTGACACTAATGCTTACAAAGGCCACCGTGGGCAGCTGCTGAGCGCTTCCTTGGTGCCCAGCTCCAGCATCACCACACTGAACTCATTTCTCACCAACCTTTTGCGGTAGGCATTATTAGGCCCATGCTACAGGGGAGGAAAGGGCTGGGATTTAGCTCAGTGGGTAGAGCGCTACGCTGCAGTCTCTGAGGCCCCGAGTTCAATTCCCAGCACCGCAAAAATGGGAGAAGGGCCTGGCAATCCACTCCCAAGGCAATCCCGAAACAGTCAGCCATTGAAAACCCTATGAGGGTCACTATGAGTCGCATGGGCTGGGATTTGGCTCAGTGGGTAGAGCGCTGTGCTGCAGTCTCTGAGGTCCCAAGTTCAATTCCCAGCACCACAAAAAATGGGAGAAGGGCCTGGCAATCCACTCCCAAGGCAATCCCGAAGCACTCAGCCATTGAAAACCCTATGAGGGTCGCTATGAGTCGGATACTGACTCGACGGCACCTAACAACAACAACAACAACAAGAGTCGCATACTGACTTGACGGCACCTAACAATAACAACAGGGGAGGAAAGTGAGGCTCAGGAGGTTACCTGGCTCGCCTGGGATCACTGGTGCATGGGAGGTTGAGTAGGACCCCTGGGCTCCTGACTCCCCCATTGCTCCCCTGCGTGTGTAACATGGTTGATCCACTAATCACAAGCTCATAGAGAGCTTGGCAGAAGGTCACTCAGGAGTCAGATCTCTTGGCCTCAGCCAGGGCACTTCCCCTGAAGTCCCTCTCCCCATCTTTGCCCCTCTCCCCCTCTCCCTCTCTCTGGGCAAGGCAGGCAGGTGGGGAGGTAAAGGGGAGGGCTGAGCCTGCTCAGGCCTCTGAGAGTTAAGAATCTGGGACGGCTGCCTGCCCTGCCCTAAATAGAGGTCTCAATGTCTTCGCCTGGTCCGTCCTGCCCCTGCCTTCTGGCTCAGAACAAAGGGACAGCTCATTAGGTCCATTAAGCGCTCATTTTAGCCGTATGGTTCTGGGGAGAAAGTATGTGCTTAGAACGCACAGGGGTTTATTATGTTTGCAGAAATAACACTTTGGTAGACAAAAGAGGTGACCGGCCCAGGGAGGGGATTTGAAGGCACAGGGAGGGGTTCAGCAGCCAAGCCAGGGCCACTCACTGCCCTGGACTCAGATTCCCTCCACTTCTCAGCCATGACCCACGCATGGCCCCTGCAAGAAGGCCCTTCTCGCAGCCTCACCTTTGCCAGGCTCTGTTCCCGACACCATAGCGGTCCGTTCTACATTGTACATTACCTAGCGGTCCAGGCCCGCCAGCCCCAGGCCAAGGCCAAAGGCCTCTATGCTTCCCAAGATCAGTCAAATATACGGCTCCAGGTGGAGCGTTCAAGCGCATGCAAGGCACTGGGTATCCACGACCCCACTTCTGGTCTGGTTAGCCACTTCTCAGACTCGGTGAGATGAGACCTACCGACCTGTGTGTGGGGTCTGTCACACGTCTCTCACTTCCGAGCACAGTCACGCTGCCGTAGTTCTTCCACTCCCTCCCAATGCAGCGCAGACAGCCAGGGCTGCCATTCTGTGGATTTCCTGATTCTTCTGCTGCTTCTCATCCCAAGAGTCTCCACTGCTCCGCAGTCCCAACGCAGCAACCATAAAACCCTCTCCTGCCCTTTCCTGGCATATTTGTGGTCTAGTTTCACAAAAGCCCATCCCACATGGGCTCCTGGACCAATGGTGGTTGTTGCTAGTTGGTGTCAAGTAGGGTCCAACTCATAGTGACCTTACGTACAACAGAGCAAAATACTCCCCACCGACACTGTGCCAGGTACGCGATCTTTTTAATGTTTAAGCCCGTTGCTGCAGCCACTGTGTCAATCCATCTAGTTGAGGGTCTTCCAGTGGAGGGGCTCCCAAAGGCCAAGGCTGGAGCCATTTGAGCAACAAAATAAATATGGAAGCAATGAATTACAGCTCAGAGAATAAAGTGTCAATGAGCCCATTCTGATGCAACTAATGGTTGCATTAATAAGGAAACTGGGGAGAAGAGACAAGTCTCCTATGCAGAACTCCAAATAATTTGTGTGGATATTCTGCTAATGAGGTGGTGCAAAACTCCCTCACTTTAAGTGTGGGCTGTCCATAGTGACTTCCTTCCAAAGGGTGCCTTATGGAAAGGAAAGAAAAAATAACTGGACCGCAGGGAAATCTGACAAGCACACCTCAGCCAGGTGATCAAGATCAACATCAACAGGGTGAGTCCTATTGATGGTGATGGCGTGTAGCCATCAGATGCTGTAACAAAAATGGCCCTTTGCCTCTGTGGTCTTCCTCCCCCAAACCCAGAACTCCAGTCCCATCAGGAGGAAAATGTGAGACAAATCCCCATTGGGGGACATTCTGCAAAATATCTGACTAGTATTCCTCAAAACTGTCGAGGTCACCAAAAACACAAGGGAAGTCTGAGAAGCTGTCATAGTCAAGAGGAGCTAAGGGAGAAGGACGCCATGACCAAAGGTGACATAGTATCCTGGATGGCATTCTGGGGGCAGAAGCAGGGAGCTAGGTAAAAATTGAAGGTGAGAAATGTGTCATATCATATAAGGTGCACGGAAACTCTGTACTACTTCCTTGGTTTCCCCTTAAACGTAAAACTTTTCTAAGCTAAATCATTATTGGCTCCTGGGCGGCTCTCCTGCCTCCTCCACACACCACCCTGCAGTCCCCAGCTCGACAGAAAGTGCTCAGTCCAGTCAGCTCTCCACCAAAGCACTCACTGCTGCTTCCTGTGAGACTGAGTGGCGCCCTGTCCCCAGGCCTGACTCTCTACCCCTGTTGTTGTTGTCAGGTGCCTTGAGTCCGTATCCTACCTACAGTGACCCTATGTACAACAGGCGAAACACTATTGTCACTGCTTCTCTGCTATCCATAGGGTTTTCAATGGCAGATTGATTTTGGGGAGGGGTTGCCAGGTCCATCTCCCAAGCCTACAGCACTGGGTGTTCCCCGGTGGTCTCCCATCCAAGTACTAACCAAGCCCAACCCCGCTTAGCTTCTGAGATCTGATTAGATCAGATGCCACAGGGCTCCGGCTACAGGCCCAAAATATCTTTCTCATCTTTACAATCCATATATGGCCCTTAGTTGTTGTTGTTAGGTGCTGTCGAGTCATGTCGGACTCATAGCAACCCTTATAGGGTTTTCAATGGCTGATTATTTGAGGATTGCCTCGGGAGTGGATTGCCAAGACCTTCTCCCATATTTGCGGTGCTGGGGATCGAACCCCAAACCTCAGAGACTGCAGAGCGGCACTCTACCAACTGAGCTAAATTCCAGCCCACTCTCCCTTTAGGAGCATCTGATGTGCTCCTGAAGCCCACTGGTCCTCCTGTTCCCATTCTGCCCACCACCTCTGGGCATCTCTTCCAGCTTCCATGCCTTGCCTGTCCCCCATTCCCCCTAGGACTGCCTCCCAGCCCCTCTCCTCCCACAGTGTCCCTGCTGAGCATCAACCCCCCACCCCCACCCCACAGAGGCCAGCGTCCCAGCCATGCCTCCCAGACTGACGGCTTCAGGGTGACTCAGAACCATATGTCCATCTCCTTGTGGAGGTCTCATCAGCCACACAGCACGGGCGTCTTCCTCTCCCGCTAAGCCCGTCCTTCTCCTTGGTCTTCCACTAGCCACCTGAGGCCCCAAGGCCGTGACCTGCATGTCCTCCTGGGCACTTTCTACCCCGTCTGCCACATTCCTTCTGTTCCTGGGCCTTGGAAGCTGGCTCCTTGACACTGGCTCAGGAGCTTATCATCCCTGGTCCCCTTTCATCCCTTGCCTGGACCCCTGCACCGGCCTCCTTGAGGTCCCCCTGACTCCACCTTCCTCTACTCAACCATTATCTTCCCAGTAGCCAACATGGTGATGGAAAATGGGCCATCGGACCCCCATGGCCATCTGCCCACAATACTAGGGACTTGGAACTCCTCACCTTAGCTCCAAAGGTGTTCGCCCATCTCCTGCCTCTACCTCCACACCATCTGCACTCAAGCATGCCCAGCCATCTTGTCACTGTCCTGTGCTGTTCCCCAGGCTGGAATGCTCATCCCTCTCTTGTTCGTGGGCTAATACCTGAGGGTCCTAGAGGACTAAGGAGCAGGGCAGCTCATCTGGGAACCTCTCTCACCTGCTGGCTGGGCCAGGTACTTGAAAGCCATCGCACAGAGCACGTATCACCACCTTGGTTCCCTCTCAGCCTGTGAGCACCTCCAAGGTGAAGGTTGTGTCCCCCATACCTCTGCACCTCCAGGGCCCACTGGAAGTCTCAAAAAATGCTGTGATAATGGTGCACAAGTATCAAGTCAACTGTATCTCAGACACAATGCCAAGCCCTTCACATGCACGTTCTCATAGTTATCCTTCACAACAACAAATGGAAGTAGGTGCTCTATGGCTACCGTTTTACCCATAGGGAAGCAGAGACACAGAGAGATGAAGTAACTCACTCAAGGTCACAGCATACTAGCCATCCTGGAGCTAAACGAGAACCAAAGCTCTGACTCCATTCCTTGTCTTTTTAACCACGTGGTTCCTTTGCTTCCAGATCCCTTTTCCACCAAGAAATTCAGTCACCCAGTCACACAAACATCCATAATAGGGTTTTTGTTTGGTTTTGTTTTTCTTTTTTTGAGACATGGTCTGTCTATGTAGCCCAGGTGGGCCTTGAACTCACAATCTTCTTCACAGTCTCAGCCTCCTGAGTGCTAGGATCACAGGCATGTGCCATCACATCTGGCTCATAATATGGTTTTTATGGGCTCAACTCACACCATCATATTACGGCAACATAATTTGCTTAGCTGATCCTGTTATTAGTATCTGTCCAATTGTCTAACTTAATTTTTTTCAATGCTTAACCAATCCTCCCAGCACCATTCAATAATTTATGTTTTTTCCTACTGATTTGAAATGCCACCTTTATCATATAATAAACAGTTATACACACCTGAGTTATTTTCTCACATTGGCTCATTTGTTTAATTGTGCCAATTTATACTGTCTTGAATTGTTTTGTCTTCACAATGTATTTTTATTCATTCATTCACTCTCTAACTCACTTATTCAACAAATATGGATCCAGTAGGACCCATGCTGTTCTAGAAACTAAGATTCAACTGTGAGCAATGGAGTGGTGGGCAACTCAATACCAGCTGGTGGTGCTTGCATTTTAATATCTGACCTTAGAAATTCCTCCTGCACCGATCAATTTTATTAGTTAAGATGTTCTTAGGCATTCTTGTCTGTTTATAACTCTCAATGAACTAACATTGCAAGTAAGAAAACACATTTGGGATTTAATTGGGATTGAATTAAATGTATGGATTCATCTTAATGGAAATGACGATTTTTAATCTTCTTTTCCATGAACACAGCTGGCGTTTACATACAGTCGATTCTTATTTTTTGTTAAGCCTAGCCTCACACATTTATGACCAAGTTTGTTGTTAGATATTTTCTATCTTTGTTGCTATTGTGAGTGTCATCTTTTCCCTATCAGATCTTCTAGATGATTAATGTGGGTACGTAGGAAAGGCATTGATTTTTGAATATTTCTTTTTAAGTCAGCATCTTACCAAATTCCCTAATTAATTGTAATAGTTTCTAGTTGTTCTTTTGGATTTCCTAGGTAAATAATCACATAATATGCGCTATTTGCCCTTTTCGTCCTTGTAAGTTTACCACTCCCATCAATCTGCCATTGAAAACCCTATGAACAGCAGAGAAGCACTGACAATAGTGTTTCCCCTGTTGTACAGAGGGTCGCTATGAGTCGGATACTGACTCGACGGCACCTAACAACAACAACAAGTTTACCACTTATTTTGTTGTTGTTGTTGCATTGACTAATGCAAAATTTCTGAGATATGACGGTGATCAGTTTCTCCAGGGGAAATGATCCCAATTCGTAGCGTTTGCCAGTTTCCATCGTGTAACTTCTCCCATCAGAGCCAATTCCAAGCTGCCAATGTGATGTCACTGTATACGGAGTTAGAAAGTAATGTGCACACTAGACTATGAGATGGTCTGTGGGGGAAAAATACTGCAATTCAACCAGAATTGGACATGCTCTATGCCTACGAACTTCTGGTGGGTTACAACACCCGTGTGCATGTCTACGGCTCTGTGAGACCCTGCAATGTACTTCCAAAAGGAGGCTGTTTGGAATGCCGTTTGTCGCAAAGGAATGACTACCTCATTTGGTGCCGTGGTTCCTAGCATTGCCTGGAAATTGGCTTCCATGTTCCCTGGCAGTTGTCTCTCTTGGTCTTCCCTCTTGCCAACCATCATAGTTTAGATCTGGAATGTTCCCTGAAGGCTCCTGTGTTGATAGCTTTGGTCCCCAGCTGGTGGCTCTTTTGAGGGGGAGGAACATTGAGGAGGCAGGGCCTAGTTAGAGGAAGCCGGTCATTGGGGATGTGGTTTTGAAGGGTAAATTGGGACCCTAGCGGCCTCTCTCCCTCTCCCTCTCCTCCTTCCCCCCCCCCCC
>VMDO01014802.1:0-38827 GCA_007922755.1 Pedetes capensis | reverse complement strand
CACCTTCCCTTCTTTTAAATAGTTTCTCTCAGGTATTTCATGACAGTAACCAAAAGCTGACTGACACATCAAGCTGTTCTGCTCTCCTCAAGCTTCCCCCTCACCCAGTAACTGGCGATGCCGCAGCCCCTCGCGTTGAACCCACACACTTACCCTTGCCAGCCTGCCCCCGCTTCCTCCCCTCCAGGAGGCTGGGGAGCACCAGGGCTTCCTCCCAGCCAAACCAATGCCACAGCAGGACCGGGACTCCAGCCTCAGCCCCTACAGCTCTAGGACCAACGCCCACCAACCATCTGCCTCCCTCCCCTCTCGGGGAACCTTTTCAACAGGTGAACATGCTCGAGCCTCTCCCCTCTTAAAATCAAGCAAACACCTGTTCTCCATCTGCACCTCTCCACGAGACCTCAGGGTCAGTTTTCCCAGAGAATCACCCCCTCTGTTCTCTCTGTTTTTTCCCATTGATACCTTGACCCACTGCGTGGATCAAGCATCTTTTCCGACCTCTTTACCAAAACTATGTCCTGCACGATCACCAACGACACCGCTGTTGCTAAGTGCAATAGATGGGTTTTGGCCCTTGTGTTCCTGGCTTCACAGCACCTTTGACTCCACTCCGCTCCCTCCTCTGTGAGACCCTCCTCCTGCCTTAGGGACTCCATGCTCTGGCTTCACCCCACATTCTCCACTCCCAGGTCTTTGCGAGCCCAGCGCGGGTATTTGAAGGTGGCTTTTGGTGCACCACTGGGGAGGAGTAATTGTGAGATGGATGGGTGATGACAGAGTGCTGAGATTGCCAGCCAATGTCCAGAGCAATGTGACAATGGTTCTGGAATAAGAGAAGGACCCCCTGCCTCCTTCATGTTGCCCGGCCCGGGCATGAAGAGCAGGGGTTGGTGGAAGGAGGTTCTTGGGAGTGGGAACCACAGAGGAGCCGTTCACTTTCTCTAACGCATCACCAGGGCACTGATCCCCCGTTCATCACTGCTACCCACAGGCCAGGCTCTGAGGAACCCTCTTCCCACATCAGCCACAGCAGCCAAGAGGGGAGCAGTGTGGATGGGGCTGCTGCAGGGTCGATGCTGCTGGGGGCCACTGGCCAGGCACAAACCACATAGGATCCCTTTCCAGGGTTGGGGAGCAGAATTTCCACTGGGCAGGGAACTCCCAGACAAAAAGGAGTGCATTTTCTGTTGCTGTGGACACCCCCACTTATTCACTGAGGGCCTTAAGCACATGAACTGACCTGTCTGAAGCTCTTTCCCACCCGGGGAACTGGGACCAATCATACCAGCATGGAAAGGTCCTCCTGCGGGTATGGCCCCCCGTGGGGCCTGCTGTGCTGAAGAGCTCAACACGGGACAGCGGGTTTTCATCCTTACTCTCGGCCCCCTGGAAAAGGCTGGAGGAAAAGGCCAGGAATAGACAGAGAAGCCAGCGAGTGGCTGCAGGTCGCAGGTCATGGACCCCGCTGAAGCCTGGCGCGATGGGGGAGGGAAGGCTTCCGCACTCAGAATGGGGGAGAGTCCCCTCCCCGGCTGTGGGGGAACCACACTCCCTTTCCTCTGTCACCAAGGCCTATATTAAGAACATTAAATGTCAGCGCAGACGCTTCAACTGCTAATGTGCGAGTGAGAGACAGGTGGGGTGCAGGTGTGTTGGAGGGGAAGGGGAAGTCAGAAGGTAGAAGAAGCAGGCAGAGAGGGCGGGGAGAGAAGAACCAGATGAGATTAATTAGGACCTGCAGGAGGAAACAGGAAGCAGGAGCTACGGGCAGGACCAATCCATGGGATGGTAGCGACAGTCGCAATGTGCGAAGGCTGTGGGGTCTGTGGGGTCTGGGGCTCAAGCCCGGGAAGAGAAGGCGCCGAGCCTGCGCTTCCACCCCCTGCAAAGATTTCCACTCGTGGAGGGGGTTGGCGTGCGAGCACCCCCGGAAAGCAGACTGCGAAGGCGGCTGTCACAGCGAGGCCCCGTTGCTAAGGGAACCGCCTGGGAAGCGCCGCTGTGGTGATGAAGTCACCCCACCTCCCCGGCAGCCCATGGGGTTCAGGCGGGGCCCCGTGCTTCACCCTGTCTGCTTTGCCGCCTCCCTGGATGGCTGAGACCCGGCCTCCCCTGGCGGTTGCCACATCCAGCTGCTCAGCAGCAGGAGGGCGCCGCGTGGACGACCCTCCCCAACAAGGACGACCATCGGGAAGCTTGGATGAGGGTCCCCCAGGGGCCAGCGGCTTGGAAAAGCCCATGGGAGAATGAACGGGTGCCAAAAGAGTCCCGGCTCCCCAGGGCACCCCCTACCCAGGAGGACAGTTTGGGGTTCCAGAGGGTCTTTCAATTGAAGCCAGATGAGAACAGCTGTAAGCCGAGGTGCAAATTAAAACCAGTGGGACAGGTGAGGAAGGCAGGGTCAGTTCAGACACACCTGGCTGCCTGTCCCAGCCCCGAAGCCCTGAGGTTCATTCCGGGAGCTCCACAGGAAGTCTGACCTCACAGCTGG
The DNA here is from genome assembly GCA_007922755.1 of Pedetes capensis. Classification (NCBI taxonomy): domain Eukaryota; kingdom Metazoa; phylum Chordata; class Mammalia; order Rodentia; family Pedetidae; genus Pedetes; species Pedetes capensis. The sequence continues at coordinate 36,333 of VMDO01014802.1, read as the reverse complement.
GTAGAGTCCTGGGCCTCCCAGCTCTTGAATGCTCCCACGTAGCGCTCCAGGGCATTTGAGGCTTAGAACCACCAGATGTGGTCACGATGTCTAAATCCATCCTGAAGATCGGCTCACTGTTTTGTTACTATGTTAAAAGTTTGATAGAGAAAAACAAAGGACTTAGTCATGGGTCGTGGTTGGGGGGTGGTTGGGGGTACTCCTTCCTTGGAGGGGATGCACTGAGGAGAGGAAGGGGCATTGGCGCTGGGCATGTCCTGACCCTGCCGCTCACACCCTAGGTGACCTTGGGTGAGTGACGCACCCCCCCTGAGCCTCTGTGTCTGTCTGAAAACAGGGAATTGGAGCCCGGGAGGTTCCTGGGAGGCTGTGCATGTGGCCCCACCTGTGGCACGGAGTCAGGACTCAATGAATAGTAGTTCCACTGTGACCTCGGATTCATGCCCCTCGCAGGATGAGCCAGGTACGCCGCCTGACACAGGTGCCAGCTGTGAATTCCACAGCCTGCCCTCTGCCAAGACATGCTGGGTGCTGGGCCCCCGGACAGCAGATTGGGGTCTGCCCCAACGTGCCTCCAGTCTTGGGAGAGTGCGGGAAGACAGCCCCCTCAAGGCAGCCCAGCCAGGCCCACAGTGGCCACCCTGAGAGTCCTCTAGAAAGGGCAATCGTGGTCACAAAGCACTTTTGCTGAGGGCTGACGGCATGCCGGGCTCACTCGGCCTAAAGCACATTGTCTCAGCTCACACTTAAAGCCCTAGGAGTGAGGGACACTCCTCGGCCCCATCTCAGTGGAGGAAACTGAGGCTCAGAGTGTGGGTCACCTGCCCAAGGTCACATTACTGCTTGGGCATGCAGCCTGGGTGTCTCCCAACCCAAGAACCTGTGCTGTGATGGCTGCCCCATCAGTTTACCCCTTCTCTTGCCCTCCCCAGCTCCTGATCACTGGGTCGGGTCCCTCTGCCCCAGGAGGATGGTGGTGGAAGCCGGAACTGGCATGTGTCCCAGCTAAGAGCTCCCCAGCCAGCTCCTATTTGGTGCAACATCCAGCCAGCTGGCGTCTAGAGGCCCCCTCTGGGGCACAGCAAAGCTAGGGGCATGTCATTCAAGGCTCCAGGTATTCGCTCCCCATGTCTAGACACAGCTGGATTAGGCTGGGTGGGGAAGTTGGGAGGATCATAGGAACGGGCCAGCTCAGAAGCTAGGGCAACCACAAAGCTCAGAGACCTGGGCTCAGGGGCCAGCCTGAGACTTACAACCATCTATGAGAAGGACAGGGGAGAGATAGCTGCCACCTGGGTCCCCATCTGTGTAACAGAGATCAGCACAGCACCTGTCTTGGCACAGGTCCCAATAAACATCCACTGTCCCCGCTCCCACCTGCTTGTGGCCTCCAGCTCCGTCCATTCCAGCTCTTCCCTCCCACCTCAGCCACACTGTCCACGCCTGGAAAGGCCACAAGATCCCATCATCCACCCAGAGCCAGACGCAGCCCTGGGGGCCGATTCTCAGCCCATTCTGTGGATTTGGAAGCTGAGGCTTAAGAAGAAAAGAGATGTTCCCAAGGGTATGAGAGGACCAGAACCCAGGGCTCCTAGTTGGGAGCCTCTGGAGGTCAGAATGTGCCCTGCTGGGCACTCTGGGACTCTCCACGTGGACTCTGACACAGGCAGGCTCATGGTCTGAGAGATGCTGCCATGGAGAAGGTCCAAGCTAGGGGCTTCTGTGACCCTCTGCCCGATTCAGAGAAGACCCCAGGCCCTGGATAGAGGTTTTCAGCCAACAAGCAATCATGTGGATATTGAGAAAGGTAATCCCAGATTCGGTCCCACTTCTACCACCTACTGTCCATGGGACATGTCACTGAGTCTCTCTGAGCCTCAGATTTGTGACCTATAAAGCAGGAAGTAACTCCTACCTCATAAGACTGTGCTGAGGGTGCAGCAGGATGCGCAACTCAAGGGCTGGGCAGAAATCTTCGTACATTGTATGGCCCCATCGTTAGTATCAAGGACTCTAGTGGGAAGGAGAGCAGCCTGCAGAGCAGCAAGGGACCTGAGGGTAACATGCCTGCATCTTCATTGTTCTGTATGTACCACACTGTGGGAACAGCCACCGGAGCCCCCATGTCTGATTCAGTGGGGCAGGGCAGAGTTTGTATTCAGTGTGGCCTTGGAGGACAGATGCAGAAACTCTAGGACTCTGCCTCCTGTTCCAGATGGGTGTATCAGTTAGCTGTAGCTGTGTAACAAGCCACCCCAAACTCAGCCGCTTATAGTCACTTGAAGGGATGGGTTTATCTTTGTTGACCTTTCTATTGGCTAGCTGGGTGATCCTTCTGGTCTCCTCTGGGGTTCCTCCTGCACTTAACAGCCAGTCAAGGGTTGGCTTGGTGTCTTGACCACTCTTGACAGGGTTCTTGCACATGTTTGGAGATGGGTTGTCTGTGGGCTAGCCTAGGACATCCTTGGCTGGAACAAGGGGGCTCTCCTCCAGAGCTGTCTCCTCCTCTGCCACTCTGGGGCTGCTGGGAGAGGGCATGAATTGCAGCTGTTTCTGCAATCAGTCTACCACAATGGTGATTAAGGGTCAAATTCTAATTCTGACTCACTGTCCTCTTGCTATGTGAGCTTGAGCAAGTCCCTTCTCTGGGCCTCAGTTTCCTCATCTAAAAACTGGCCAAAGCAATTTCTCCTCCCCAGGTGTTTTGTGAGGATGCAGAGAAATCAGGCATTTGAAGAATCGAACCAGTGCCTGGCAATTGGTAGGGACCAGCAAGTGTGGGTTCTCCCATTTTTCCCAGCAGGGCTGGGAAAACAGTCTGCCTAGATCATGGATGAGGATCTGATTACTCCCTATGGAGCAAGGGAAGGCTGGGGCTGGTTGGGAGTCTGTTCCTCCCGCCCCTCCCTGCCCTTCATCTTGGCCCCTTCTGGAGCCCTTCTGCAAGGACTCGCGGCACCCTGAGTCTTAAGGATAGTTAAGTAGCAAACTATGTGTTCATAATAAAATTTTCCTGCTCCTCACAGACATCCAATTTGCTTACCATCCACAGAGAAGAACTGGGTCCCTGCTTCCGAAATTGTTTTAATCTCTGCCACAGAGTGCTTCTGGCGGGGTTCTTCAACTGGAAAATAGGAACTGAGTTAGAAACAATGGAGGGATGTGAATAATCTCACTTAAGATGTTTGATCTGGAGATGAGATGAAGTTGAAATCGATTTCCCGGTTCACAGCCAGACAGCAGAGGGTGGCAGGGGAGAGGGCTGGGGGACGTGGCTCTTCCAGGCCTGACCGGCCCCAGCTCTGGGCAGGACAATGACTCTCCATCTACCTGGCCCAGGGAAGTCCCCCTGGTCCCTAAAAAACTCTGGAAAACTTCACAGTGGGTGAGAGACAATCAAGCTGTCACTCCAAAGGTGGCCATGAGCAGAGCCCTTTAATTTCTCCATATACTGTGTCTTAAATTTATGATTGGGGCTGGGGTTTAGCTCAGTTGATGGAGTGCCCCGCTGCACTCTCTGAATCCAGGTTTGATCTCCAGCACCATAAAAACAAGAGAAGGACATGGCAATCCACTCCCAAAGCAATCCGGAAACAATCAGCCACTGAAAACCCTATGAGGGTCACTGTGAGTCAGATCTGACTCGACGGCACCTCACGACAACATATTCATGGCTGATGGAGCCAACCCATGTTTCCAACAGGTATTACAGTGCACCTGCTCAGTGCCCTGGCTGGTCCTAGCCACGGAGCCTCCAGACTTCAATAAAACACTTTCTATCCTCCATGGCCTGCAGCTGTAGCACTGTGGCATCTGATCCCATCAGATCTCAGAAGCTTAAGCAGGGCCGGGCCTGGTTAGTACTTGGATGGGAGACCGCCTGGGAACACCAGATATTATAGACTTGGGAGAAGGACCCAGCAACCCCCTCCCAAAAATCAGTCTGCCACTGAAAACCCTATGAACAGCAGAGAAGCACTGACAAAGTGTTTCGTTTGTTGTATGTATGGTCGCTATGAGTCGGATACTGACTTGATGGCACCTAACAATAACAACAATCCTCCATTAACTCATGCTACTTGCCCGGACCAGGGAAGAGTGTTAGGGGCTAACATTTATGGAGGACCTACTATGTGCAGGCTAAAGACATCACATCTGTCATCCCACTGTGTCTTCACAGGACCCATAGTCTAGGATACTTGTGCCCCATTTTCAGATGAGAAAATGAGCACAGAGATGAGAGGATGTGACTGGTCCAAGGTCGAGATCCGGATGTGCCTGCAGAGTTTGGGCCCTTGGCATGGGAGTATTTTAGCCAAGCAGATGGCAGGAGGGCGCCAGGGTCACTGAGGCTGCTGCCCAGCTCCCCAAGGAGGAGGAGCCCTGGCCGGAGGTCTGGGATGGAATAAGCTCCCAAAGTCAAGGCAGGCAGAGTCAGAGGTCCACCTTGTCCTTCCCTCAGACACGCTCACCCATCACCCAAACAACCAGAGCCAGACAACCGCCTCCGTTTCCCCAGGGCGAAAGCACCCATACATGCATGAGCTCACACGTGATCTGTTGTTGTTGTTAGGTGCCGTTGAGTCAGTATCTGACTCACAGCAACCCTACATACAACATGGGAAATACTATTGTCAGTACTTCACAGCTGTTCATAGGGTTTTCAATGCGGATTGCTTTTTGGGAGTAGGTTGCTGGGTCCTTCTCCCAAGCCCACAGTATCTGGTCTTCCCAGGTGGTCTCCTATCCAAGTACTAACCAGGCCCAGCCCTGCTTAGCTTCCAAGATCTGACGGGCTTGGACGCCACAGGGCTACAGCTGCAGGCCACACGTGGTCTAAAGGACTGTAAGCTCCTCAGGACCACAGCAACCTGTTCCCCACTCTGTCCCCAGCACAGTTCCTGGCTCATAGTGGGGCTGCTATTAACAGTGATGAAGTTGAGCTGGATTTCCGCACGGGCACACGCACACAGGCACAGCCCACGTGGTTTGTGTGCGTGGCAGTTGGTCCTGGGGACTTGGTGGTCCCATCTCTGCAGCCCCTATCCGCTTGTACCTTCAAAGATGGAGGTGCTGAGGTAGGACCTGAAAGGTAGGCTGGGTCTTGGGGGGCTTGTGGCTCTATCTCTGCTCCTCCAGTCAGGCTGGCTCTGGGCCACAACCCATCCAAAAGTCCTTGTCCGGCTTTCCTGTCCTCAAGCCTCTATGGGGCGACCCTATCACCTCCCCATAACAACCTCCACTGGGGCCTGGCCTCTTGGGGTCCTGGGCTGGGGGGTTAATGCATTATTGATTTCCCCAAGAAGGGAAAGTGCTGCAGCCGTGGGTCCAGGTAGCTTATTTTGTGCGTCGATGACATTCAGGTACTAGTGAAAAATTATACCAATTATTAAATCAGCCATTATTACTTCAAAGTGCAATCAGTTGTCACAGCGGAGAGAGCTTGCACGGCGCGTTATTAGTCGGGCTGTGTGCACAGGGAAAGTGCTGAGAGGAGAGGCTTTAACCAAAGGGCAAATGCATGAAATTTACTTAGAAATAGCGATTTATCACCCCTGGGTTTCCTCCCGCTCCAATCCAGGCAGACACTTGGCTGGCAGGAGACAGGCTCGGCGGCCGCCCTGCCCCCTGCAGCTCCCACCCTGACAGGAAATGAAAAATTGAGAAGTCGCTGTAACAGCTTAAAGATGCATTATCCTTTTTGATGTGCAATTTGAGCTTCATATCCAAAGGCAGATGAACTCACCCACGCAGGGCGGGCAGCAGACAGAAGCACCTTTCCGGGTGTGAGGAAGGGCCGGTGGGGGTCCCAGGACCGGATGGTACCAGGGGGCGGTTCTGGGGCCCAGGGGAGAGATCACAGGGTGGGGTGGATGGGGCAGAAAGAGAAAAGAGAAAGACACAAAGAGACAGAGACATACAGGCTGTGAAGAGAAAGGGACCCAGGGACCGCAGGACAGAAGGAAGGACAGCAAGGAAGAAAGAGGAAGGTGAGGCCTGGGGATTAGAGACAGGGAGAGCAGAGACCAAGTGCTACCAGGGAGGACCAGTGGAAGCCAGGGAACAATGGCCACTCTGCCTGCGGAAGGTGTGTGTATAAGTGTGCGAGGGGTGGGAGGGTGAGTGTGCAAGGGTGCACACGTGAGGACCCTCCAGGGCAGGCTTATGCAGGGGGGAAGCAGAGGCTGCGTTCACCATGACCCTGATTCCTTTTTCTCATTACTATGAGTTTATTCTCCATCAGCAATGGGGCCGCAAGGACCCAGAACCACCCTCCCTCTCTCAGCATTGGCCAACCCCCCCCTTCCCACAACATCAGGCCCCAGCCTGACCCATTTACCCCTGGACAGCCCCAGTTCAGGGTCAAGTACAGGGAAGGGCACAGTGAAATCCTCACTGTGGCTGCCAATAGAGAGTCAGAACGTTCTCACAAACTGTGGGTGACTCTTGTCAATATGGCTGTGTGACCTTGAGCAAATGCCAGAGCCTCTCTGAACTTTTCCTTACTTGGCAGACAGGCCCACAGTGGGCAGTGGGGTGAGAATGGCTGATTCTGTGTGGGTTCTGAATATGGGCGAATGAGCCTGCCAGGGCCACTCAAGGTCCCAGGCAGCCTTAGAGGGCCTGGTTGCAGGGCAGCCATGGCCCATGGGGACCCCAGGGTGATCCCTGTATCTCCATCTGCTGGTTGCCTTTAGCTGAAGTTTTAGGCCTATTCACCAGACAGCTGCTCTGTGGCCTTCAACCCAATGCTGGTGTTAGAGGATATTGCGGGGGGCAGGCTCACATTGTGTCGGGGGACAATGCATTCAGTCCCCACTCTGCAGACACCTCAAAAGATGGCCAGGGTGTCTCAGAGAGGTAAGGGAGGAGCAGAGCCGCTGACCTGGGGCTGGCTGACCTGGGAAGCACAGATCTGAACTCAGCGTTGCTGAGGAAGGAGACTTTATCCAGCCTGCCCACCATTCAAATGTTTGTTGAATGAATAAACCTTTTGCCACTGTCAAATGGAGAGACCTTGGGTGTGTCTACTCACCTCTCTGATCCCTACTTTATCCTTAGCACAAGAGTTCCTGCATCAAGGCCTGGACGGATAAGGCAGGTATGGCCATCTGACAAGCAAGAAAGAAATGAGAGAGGCTTTTTTAAAATCATTGTCACTCATAGAAAAATGGGGAGGAAGGATTTATGTTAAGGGTGGTTATCTCTAGATGATAGAATTAAGAAAGATTTTAATTAATTTTCTTCTTTCTCGTATTTGTTAAGCCAGATCCAGCTTCATGATCGGGAAAAGTTGATAAATTTCCCTTCAAATAAACAAGAAAGTCCATCATGAAGCCCCCAGAAGGCGCAGACTCTCCCAGGCCCGCCAAGCAGCGGCTGAGCACAGAAGCTTCTCATCCTGGGGGTGAGTTTGGGCCCTGGAGCTCAGGCTTCCGGGGACACATGTGGGGCCTCGAAGTCCCCAACCCCATGTCCCCAGCGATGGGGGAGGCCCCCCAGCACACGAACCTGGCTGAGTGTACCCTCCTGCCGGCAGGCTTACAAAGCACCCCTGCCCTGCCTGGGTGCGCAGACGCCACTGTGGTGTGGCATGTCCCCAGTCCCCGGGCGGCCTTCCCGGAGGCCTGGAAGCTCTTTGTTAAACACATGGGACGGTCTAGCCAGGCACTTCCCACCTTCGCTCCACCACCCACCTTCTTCAATCCCAGCTCCAGGCGCTCCTGAGTTCCCAAGCAAGCGAACGCCTGAAGCAGCAAAATTAGCTCCATGTCTGAGGTGAGAAAGCTGAGGCCCTGCAAGGTGAGGCGATCTGCTGTATGCATGTCGGCTGAGAGGCGGGATTCATCCCAGCTTCCTGACCTGGGCCCGTGCCCTTTCTGTGACACCATCTTGCTGGTAACAGATGGCAGCAAGAGCGCAGAACTAATCAACTCCTCTATTGATCCCAGCTTCTCCATCGAGGAGATCGATCTTCCCATTAGAAAGGGGTGGGCAGACATCGTTAGAGGGAACCAGAGACCCGCGCAGTGAGGCGGAGGTGCCTGCCAGGGCCCCCTAAATGCAGCTCTGCTGGGCTCTGGTCGCCGATGGCCTGCCTGGGTCACAATTAATGAGACTTGACAGGTCAAGGTGGTCAAGCTCTGGACTCAAAGACCACATAGCACTGAAGAGGCATCCTGTGCCTGGCCAGGGACAGAGGGGGCTTTGCGTGCCAGTTTCCAATTCATGGCAGGACGGACAGGCCTTGGTACCATGGCTCATCTGTCTGTCCATTCTTCCATCCACCCATCCATCCTCCCTCCCGCCTCCTCAGCCATCAAACCACTTCTGCGCCAACCCTGCATAAGAGGTTACGGCTCTGAGCAGCCCTCAGCAAGCCCAGAGTGCAGTTGGAGCAGGGGGGCCGATTGCAATTCATCTTGCTTCATATTTTATAAGCAGGACGACCAACTGGGTCTGGCACATGGTTGCACTGACTCATTCCAAGCCACAAAATAATCCAGTTTCAACTCCTCCTAGAAGTTGGGCTTCTTCTGTTGGAAGGCTCACCAGCCTGAATTATTTTTCTTTCATTAGAATGGAACCTTGTTAAGGGAAGGGTCATGGATGTATTTCTCACTACTGTTCCACTAGCACGTGACACAGCCCTTGTGCAAAGCTGGGCTCAATAACTATAGGTGGATGGATGATAGATGGAGGGGTAGGTAGGTGGATGGATGAATGGGTGGTGGGTGGATAGGTGGATGAGTAGGTGGGTGGATATATGGGAGGGTAGAGGGATGAATGGATAAGTGGATGGGTGGTTAGGTGAATGGGTGGGTGGTAAGTGGATAGATGAGTGGGTAGATGGATAGATGGATAGACGGGTGGACGGATACATGGACAGGTGGATAGAAGAATGGATAGGTGGATGAGTGGGTGGATGTGTGCATAGATGAGTGAACAGGTTGATGATTGGATAGGTGACTGGATGGGTGAGTGGGTAGAGAGGGATGGGTGGATGGATATGTGGATAGATGGATTGGATGGATGGATGGATGGATAGATGGATGGGCAGGTAGATGAGTGGATAAGTGGGTGGATGGGTAGATGAGTGGGTGGATGGATGAATGAATGGTTGGGTGGATGAATGGACAGACAAGTGAATGAGTCTATAGGTAGACGGATGGGTGAGTGGGTGGATGGATGAATGAATGGATGGGTGGATGAATGGACAGACAAGTGAATGAGTCTATAGGTAGATGGATGGGTGGGTGGGTGGATGGATGAATGAATGGATGGGTGGATGAATGGACGGACAAGTGAACGAGTCTATAGGTAGATGGATGGGTGGGTGGGTGGATGGATGAATGAATGGATGGGTGGATGAATGGACAGACAAGTGAACGAGTCTATAGGTAGATGGATGGGTGGGTGGGTGGACGGATGAATGAATGGATGGGTGGATGAATGGACAGACAAGTGAATGAGTCTATAGGTAGATGGATGGGCGGGTGGGTGGATGGATGGATGGGTAGATGGGTAGGTGGAAAGATGGATGGATGAATGAGCAGATGAATAGGTGGATGGATAGGTGGATGAGTGGGTTGGTAGGTGGTTCAGTGGGTGGGGGGATGGTTAGGTAGATGGATAAGTGGATGGACGGATGAGTGGGTGGCTGGGTGAAGTGTGTGTGGCTCAGAAAGGCATCCAGCCTCACATTTGAATGAGGTCAAAAGCTTATGCCTCCCACATTGTTTCTGCAGCATGGATACCCCATGTTTATTTGCTTACTTCTAGTGAAGGAGATGACTACGCAGCAGCAGCCCACTCCACGGCCAGTTGCGAATGCTGGCCTGGCCAAGCCAGGACTGCAGAGCTGCCTCTCACCATTCATTTCAGCCCTTCAGGAAACAAGCTAACCACATAACTGAAGGCAGCATCTCTTCCCATCCATGCGCAAAGTACCCTCAGGCTGCATCGGTCCTTCTTATTACCTTTGCACCTGGTGGCGCTGAGTCCCCCCAGAATCATTAAAGTATTTCATAAAGTGGGACTCCTGAGAGAATGCTCTGGGTAAATTCCCACTAGGTCAGAAATTCTCAGGACTATCACTTCCTTTGCGCTAGACTCCATATCTCTTAATACGGCCTGAGATCAGAGGTCAAGTAATCTAACGTATGGGGTGGTGCGCGTATATTTCGACCAGACAAGATCCAAAGCAAAATAAGCATGGGCCTTTCCTTCTGCAGAAATAACTGTAAATAAAATAAAAGCGAGTCGCTGAGCAGTGACACAGGGGTGGCCAGCATGGTGTCTGGCCACACTGGGGAGGAGGCAATGAGCTTCTGGGGGTGTGTCACACTTTGGCAATGATGGATTTGGTTTCCATCTTTGATTCACAAACTGGCTTCACCAACTCCTGCTGGTATGACCGTCAGGTTATTACCAGTGGGGGATGTCAGGTCCCCAAGATCCCCCATTTATGGAGCACCTACTGCACACTCCAAATCCAGCTCAGTGGGTGCCGCCAGCATTTCTTGCAGACATTCACCTTGGTACTTGGAAGCAGTGTTTACTGAGCGCCCACCGCCTGCCAGGCCTTATGCTCAGGGTCAGGACGTGAGGCTGAGCAGGACAGCCTTGGCCCCGCCCCTCACGAAGCCCACAGTTCAGCAGCAGTCATCAGCTGGGCTTGTCTCCCAGGAGAGGAGGAGAGGTATCGCTGGGGTGGGACCTAGAGGGGCCTGAAGCCAGAGAGGTGGCTCATTTAGGGAGGTCCCCATTTTCAGAAAGGACAGGTGCAAGAGCAGCACCTTGGGCACCTCACTTCCGTCACCTTTGTCCCAGCTCTGGGCTCTGGGTTGGGAATGTGGCTGGGAAGAGAGGAACCTGCTCCCCTGGGGACAGGGACATGGGGGATAGCCTTGAGAGTGGTGCTTGTCTGGCTGCAAGGTGGGGAGGGATGAGCCAGTTAGAGTGGAGAAGCGGGGAGCTGGGTCTGGAGTCGGGTTGGGGGTCAAGCTCTGACACATTAAGTAGACACATTGGCTCCATCACTGAGCTGCAAAAACAACTTCTTATAACAACAAAGAACTAACCAGGTCCTTACCAGAAAGAAGGACATTTTTTCCCACAGGCTCCCTGGCATCGGGCATCTGCCCCATGGCCCCTACCCCCCAAAACAGACAGTTCTCAACCTTTCCCCTATCCAGCCTTTCTCCTATCCCACTGTGGCAGGAGATCCAAGGCTGCAAATGCTGGGGGCTAGGAAGGGGAAGGGGCAGCCAGACCCCGCAGGCGTAAAGGCCATGGCCTCCCGCAGGCCCTGGGGGGCAGGAAGGGGCTCCCAATTACAGCCTCCATCAGGCCTTGCAAAGCTGCCCTGCCACATGAGAGCCAGAGCAGGCGATTGCCTCTGGCACCCGGGAAATTCCAGATCTATAACTTCCCGGAACATAATTAGCTGCTCACTTCAAAGATGCATTGGGGTCTGTGTAATAGGCACAGGGCCGCTCAAGGACTGCGGAAACCGGGAGAAAAATGGGGCCGTCTGGCTTGGAAATGAAGGAGACAAAAGGCTTTCAATGCGGGGCTTCCTGCAACTGAGACCCTGGGACCTGAGAAAAATTGTGATAATTATGCTAACGCTCTTTTGCGGAGTGCTTCCTGGGTGCCAGGCGCTGGCCCAGTTCTCTGCATCCCAGTTCTTTGAGGGGAGCACATCTCTGCAAGCCAGGAAGACATTGTCATCAGGAATGACAGGCGACCTCCCAGAGTCTCAGGCAGAGCTGGGATTTGAACCCATGCTGTCTGACTCTTCACTGATTTCTGAGTCTAAATTCCTCCCTCCTGTCTCTACTGCTCTAGACTCTACATGTTCACAGGTCACTCACCCCTCCCAGGAAAGGGGGGATCTGGGAGCAGATGCTTGAACATGACCTCCTCCCCTTTTCCTGGAAACTCACCAGAGTCATTCTGGTCACAGGTGGCATCCAGACAGCAATGCAAAAAGCAAAGCAATGATCTGCCTTGCATGCTCCTGCGGCATCCATCACAGGGGATATGTCTGTTAGTTAGGCTAAGTGCTTCTCGCTGCTGTAACAAGTAAACTCCCAAACCTCAGGACTATTCCCAAACCGTAGTCATCTCCTTCACTAGAAGTAAGCAAATAAACATGGGGTATCCATGCTGCAGAATCAATGTGGGAGGCATAAGCTTTTGAACTCATTCAAATGTGAGGCTGGATGCCTCTGCTTAATGCAGCAGAGGTGAGTTCTCACTCGGTGAAGGGTCAGTGTCCAGTGGGGCAGGGAGGGCTGGGCTCAGCTCTGGACAGCCTTCTGTGTTCTGTCCTCCTAGATCACAGAGGTCGGCCCTGGAAGCATGTCACTCCCAGCCATATTCCATGGGCCAAACTCAGTCCCACATCCATTTCTGTTTGCAGGAGAATCTGGGAATAGAGGCAGAAAGGGACATGGGTTGGCTGAAGTGCCTCGAGAAGTGAAGCCTGCCTCATCCATCCACCCATTCACCAGCCAGTCAGCTGTTCAGAATGTAATAAGATCTGCTGTCTTCTGGGCACTATGCAGTCTTTAGGATAGAGCAGTGACAAAAACAGACCATGACCTTGACTTCACAGAGTTCAGAGCCTAGAGGAAAAGAAGGGTTGGAAACCACCAGCAAACTACAATTATTCTTACTGCGATTGTAGGAAGCATTCCTAGGAAGCACAGGAGTCCACGGCAGACCCTAGCCCAAGCAGAGCCCTGAAGAGTGAGGAGTTAACCAAGGGGGTCATATTAGACTTTTCTAGACAGAGGAAAGGGCTGGGATTTAGCTCAGTTGGTAGAGCGCTGCGCTGCAGTCTCTGAGGTCCCGAGTTCAATTCCCAGCACCACAAAAAATGGGAGAACGACCTGGCAATCCACTCCCAAGGCAATCCTGAAACAGTCAGCCATTGAAAACTCTATGAGGGTCACTATAAGTCAGATACCGACTCGATAGCACCTAACAACAACAACAACAACAAGGCAGAGGAAATGGTTCCAGAAAGGCCCCCCAAGCAGCCATGCTTCTGCTCACTGTGGAGTTGCTGCCTATCCAGACCTGCCCAGATGCGCCTCTCTACGACCCTCCTCCCCAAGCCCCCAGGGAGGCCTCTTACCATGCGTGGGGCTGTCTGCAACCACTGTATCTCCGCCCCCTGGACCTGTCCCCACCTGACAGCCTGAGCTCCCCCTGAGGACGGGATGCTACCCTGGCTCAGCTGCAGGCAGGAGCTGGGTGCAGGCCTGGGGCCCTCTGGGGATGTGGCCCTTGGGAAAGCTGGGCTCTCAGCCTACAGATTGGAACACCCCTCCCGGAGGAGGCTAGGCCCTGCCCACTGGCCTCAGGCCAAGCCCTAACATCGCCTGGCCAGCTTAGTCTTATTCTCTCCAGCATGGGAGCGGAGAGGGAGTCCTAAGAAGGACCTCCCTGGCCTTGGGGGCCCAGCCATCTTGCAAAGTGCCTTCCAGCATCGGATCTACTTCTCTGGAAGACTGTGCTGAGCAGAACAACCCCAGAAAGCCATTTGGAAGGGCACCAACCTTCCCCAGGGCCTGGTCTGGCTTTGAGAGAAGCTGGACCTACTGACCAAGGGGCACATGTTAAGGGAGGCAGTTAGAGCACTGGATGAGAAACTGGGGCAGAGCTGAATTGCTCTTCAGCCCAGAGGACTAAGAAACCACCAGTTAGTGGAGGTGAGGAAGGGGGCTGACGAAGACAACCCCCTCCCTGGCTTGTGGCTAGAAAGGGCAAGGGAGAACCACAGATCCCCCAGCAGAGGAGCCATGGAGGAGGGGCTGAGGGTGGGCCACAGAGCACGTGGTGAGGCTGCCTCCTCCATGCTCCCTACAAATCCCCAGGGAACAGTTTGCTAAGGCTTGGGAGGCACAGCACCTGCATGTACCACTGGGGAATGAAGGCATGGTCACACAGGGCCCACCTCGATGGTGGTCATTTCAGTGTGACACCCTATGGCCTCCAGGTTCCCTGCATGACAAGCTGTAGCTGCTTATTGCACCTACTGTCCTCTGCCCAGGGCTGTCCTGCCTGTGGAGGTGACACTTGGCTGGGGCCTGGGCCCAAGCAGAAGAGATCCAGAGAATTCCCACCTCTAGAAGCAGCCCAGTGTGATGACAGGCAAGGTTCCAAGGGTGGAGTGCCGCACCTGTCATGGCGTCTGGGTGGGCCCATCGGAGGCGTGTCCAGTGGTGCCTCCTGAAGTTCAAGGCCAAACTGTGCTCCAGGCATGACCACGTACCTCTCTTAGCTTCCCCTCCCACTTTTGCTGGTGTTTACTGGGATGCCACCCCACTTCCTGCCATTGCCAGTAGCAAGAGCCTGCTCACTCAGAAACCCTTCTCCCAGGTTCTGCAGAGGAGGAGTTCGAACCCAGCCCAGCTCTCAGCAGGCTGGCAGTTGGTGAATGGCCTTCTCAGCAGTCCTCCAGTGGGAGGATCCGTGGCCAGTGGCTCACACCAGATGAGGATGTGTGCCCATGGCCCCTGCAGACAGAAATGCCCCAAAGATGGAGTTAAAGCACACATTTGCCCAACCTGCTTCCCCCGACTTCCCTGTGTGGGCTCAGATCGCGTGGTCTGAACCTTCCTGCCAAGGAACACCTGTTCCACAGAGCCGTGGCCACTCTTCGCCCTGCCCCCCACAGAGGAAGTGGCTTTAAGTTAGCTTTCTCGTAAATGGGGCTCAGATGGAAGAAAAGCAGCTGTCGCTGAAGCCACGTCAATCCGAGCGGTAAAAGGTTTGGGCAAAAACATATTTTATTGTTCTTGCTGTCAGAAACATAAAGATTTAAGGGGCATGTGACTTGGTAATTGCTGTGGACTTTTTTTTTCCTTGACAATAAACATAAAACTTAAAACTGTATTAAAATCATTTGACAATTTTTATGCTCAAAGAGCCTGGAATGAATAATGGGGTTTTTTGCATCTAAAATGCACTCTCTCGTCAACCTATAAAACTGTCAGAAATAAATTCATCAAAAGCAGATTATATAATTAAAAGTCACTATTTGTGTCTGCCCAGTTGGGATTGGAGTTCTCTCCCTCCCTCCCTCTCTCTCTCCCTCTCTCTCTCTCTCTCTCTCTCTGTCTCTCCTCTCTCTCTCTCTCGCTTGCTCTCTCACTCTCTCACTCTCTCTCTCTCTTCAATCTTTTAATTTTTCTAAGTTCCAGATGAAGTTCCCTTAAAGCTGGTCTGCATTGCCTGGGCAGTGACTAATAAGGGCTACCTTTCACAGACACATTTTTTTTTTCTGGTCAGCCCCCCTCCGCGGCCCTACCTTCCCCAGCAGATGACAGAGCTCCTCCTGGCCACGGCAGTGTGGGGTAAGCATTAGAGGCCAACACCCCACACCAAAGTGCTCCTCTTGACCCAGAACTTGGAAGACAGGACGTGACAGAAACTTCTGGTATGTTCCTATCTCCCCTCCTCACGCTCTCCTGAGCATCCTTCTGAGCCACACCCCTAGCCACCTTGCCGTTAGGTGGGACTATGTGACTTGTTCTGCCAATGAGCACAAGTGGCGTAACTTCTGGGCCCAGGCATTTAGACGCTGGTCTCCAAATCTCCCACACTTTCTTGTCCTCTGCGGTGACTGGGATGTGTCCCTAAGGTGCAGCTCCAGCAGCACAGAGCTCCCTGCAGCCTGGGTCCCTGAGTCACTGTGTAGAGAACTTCATCCTGGACAGCCACCGACACCAAAACAAGCTTTGTGTGTGGAGTCACTGAGACCCGGAGGCTGGTGCGTTACCTCAGCATACCTGACTCTCTCCTGTTTTCAGATGTAGATATTACTATTATTGAGGAGCAGTGAGGCCCACAGATCGGGACACAATTGCCATGGAAAAGACCTACTGACCAAGGACCATATGTTGCAGGATGCAGTCACAGTGTTGGAGTGAGAAGCTGGGGCAGAGCTGAATTGCTCTTCAGCCCAGAGGACTAAGAAACCACAGATCTCAAGAGGTGGAGGCACACAGGCCCACGGTGCCAGGGTCAGCGAGGAGGTGCTCAGTGAGGGGCAGCGGGGGCAGAGACTCCCCCGAGGTCTCCACAGGAGGGGAGGGGAGGCAGGGCAGGTGGACTTAGAAGCCATCAGTTTGAGTAACAGCAGCAAGAGCTGTCCCCCAGTTGTCCTCAAGGGATTGGGACAGTGAACAATGGCCAGGCAAGCCCGACCCTGAGCAAGGAGGTGGCAGGACAGTGGGCTCTGGACTGAGGAGTTTGCATTCTATAGGTGCGTGCTGGGGCGGATGGTCACTGTCTCTGAGCCTCCCCAGGAGGGGGTCCCCGGCAGCAGCAGACCCTGGATGTCCAGCCCCAGCCAGGATGGGGGAGGTAAGAGGCATAGGTAGTACAGGTGTCCCGGCAGGTAAAGGACTGAACGCTGCCTCTAATGAGCTGAGGAGCTCTGGGTAGAAGAGAAGGCGGCAGAGCTTCGGAAGAAGCGGGAGAAGTGTGGGTGGGAAGAACAAAATGGCCGCACTTCCGGGACCTGCTGAGGGAAGAGCAGGGGCCTCCAGCAGGGCCCCAAGGGTGGGGCCAAGGAAGAGGTGGGGTGGTGACCTCAGACTCTACCCCAGAGGAGACAGCACAGGAGGAGGCGGCCCTGGCAGCAGGCCCAGAGGAGCCCGCAGTCTCCTTTCCAGCTGGCATCTGCTCACCTGGGACCAGTGGCCTGGAGCTCCCCAATTCACTGATCCACACTCGACCTGTGGCAGGAAGACCTGTCCCCTGGGCAGCTCGCCATTAAGTCCCCTGCAGCTTCCTTTCTGTCTTTGGGTGCTGGAGTCTCCAACTCCCCTTTCCCCTCTCCCTCATCCTCCATTCCTTTCCCCTCCTTTGTGAATAAACCCAGCCTTCTCTCCTGTGCAAGACACTCTGTCCTCCGGCCACAGCCCCGCCACCACCACCGGGTGCAGCGCCGGGGCACCCACCTCTTGCTCCACCCACAACGCAGAGAGAGAGAAACCCCAGGAAGAACCCGACAGGACTGTAGGGGACCCTCTCTCACTTCACAAAGTCCCCGGGTGGCACTGCCTGCCCCTTCAAGGCTGGGGTGTTTCTGGGCCCTTTTGTATGATGCTAAAGGAGAATCTTTCTATTTTTATTTTGCTAAGAGAGGTTTTTCTATGAAATGGATGCTGAATGTTATCAAATGCCTTTTTATCATCCATGCCTTTTCCCTTTTGGCCTATTAATATGATGAATTATATTAATAGAGCTCTGAAAATAGAACTGTCCTTGCTTTCCAATAATATACCCTACCTGGTCATTGTGGCATATTCATTTAACATATTGCTGGATTCAATTTGCTAATCTTTTATTTAAGATGTTTGCATCTGTATTTGTAAATGAGATTAGCCCGAAGCCTTCTTTGCAGTGCTCTCGTTTGTCAGGTTTATTTAGCTTTGTAAACGAGTTGGAAGGGCTCCTGGATCTGCAAATACTGTGGCTCGGATACTCCCAAAATCTTCCTGCCCCAAACACCTAGACACATTCAGTATGCTGTAAAGTATACTCGAGCTTTCAGAAGAGTAGAGGAAATTCTCAAGAGCAAGGAATATGGTGAGCCCTGAAAACCAGAGAGAGAAGAGCGTGAACTGTCACGGCAGCTGCCCAAGGAGAGGGAGCGGAGGAAGTTCTCACCCACAGGCGGACCAGAGACAAAGCTTTGGAGGTGAGTGAGGTGAGAAGTTTGGCAACCTCGGGGTGGTGCTCCCCGTGAAGAGCAGATTATAAAACAAAAAAGAAATCTGTCTTTTGGTACAGGAAGACAAGAGCTGAAATAAACAGAATGGAAGAGAGAACATTCTAGGAGAGAATGGTTGAGAGTGACCCAGAATTCCCTATATTCACACCAAGAAAGCACACAGTTCAGCCATCACGAGGGAGAGAGGAGTCAAAGTCACACTGGGATCGCACCTTGCATGCATTACGCTGGCTATATCACAAAATAGAAAATACAAAACATTGACAAGGAGGTGGAGACACTACACCCCTGTGCCCTGCTGGTGAGAAAGGGACATGGCTTAGCTGCTATGGAAACAATATGGGGGTTCCTCAAAAAAATTAAAATAGGATCACCGCGTCATCCAGTAATCCCACTGCTGGGTATATATCCGAAAGAATTGTTACAGGAAGAGATATTTGCACACCCGTCTCCATAATGCCATTCTTTGCAACGGCCGAGAGGTGGAAGCAATCCAAATGCGCACTAAAAGATGAGTGGCTAAGCAGCATGCAGCGGATATATAACAGTGGAATAACACTCAGCTCTAAAAACAAAGGAAACTGACACGTACGACAACAGAAGTGAATCTTGAGGAATTTTACTAAGTGAAATAATCCAGTGTCTCTCTCTCTCCCTCTCTCTCTCTCTCTCTCTCTCTCTCTCTCACACACACACACACACACACACACACACACACACACGATTTCTCCTATATAAGGAGACTAAATTTGTCAAACTCATAGAGTTAGAACTTAAAAGGTGGCTTCCAGAGGCTGAGGAGAGGAGTTATTGTTGTTGTTAGGTGCTATCAAGTCAGTGTCTGACTCATAATGACCCTATGTACAACAGACAAAGCAGAATTGTTAGTGTTTCACTGTTATTCATAGGGTTTTCGATGGCTGATTGTTTTTCAGGAGTAGGTTGCCAGGTCCGTCTCCCAAGCCTACAGCACCTGGTATTCCCAGGCGGTCTCCCATCCAAGTACCAACCAGGCCTGACCCTGCTTAGCTTCCAACATCTGATGGGATCAGACACCACAGTGGTACGGCTGCAGCCTAGAGGAGAGGAGTTAGGAGTTATTTAATGGAGACAGAGTTTTAGTCTTGCAAGATGAAAAGAGCTCTGGAAATGCACGGCCGTGATGGCTGCCCAACAGTGTGAATATCACAGTCATGGACACAGAACAATGATTAAGACAGCCAGGCAGTGTTTGGTGGTGGTTCTGTTTTGTTTTGTTTTGTTCTGTTCTGTTTTGTTTTGTTTTGATTCAGGGTCTCCCTATACCCCAGGCTGGCCTCAAACTTGCAATCTTCCTGCCTCAGCTTCCTAAAGGCTGGGATTACAGGCATGCGCCACCACACCAGCTCTAGGATTTCCTTTGCAAGCTAGGTGGTGGTGTTCACCTGTAATCCCAGCACTTGGGAGCCCGAGGCAGGAGGATTGTGAGTTCAAGCTCAGCCTATCTCAAAAAAAAAAAAAAAAAAAGCTTTTTCATGTGAAATCACACAATGAAGAAGATAGAGATTCAGATTTTCAGGTGTATATTCTCGTTTGGATCTAGACTCATGAGGTCACCTCCACTTCAAACAGTCCCTTTTCATCCCTTTTTGTTCCTTTCTGAAAACTTCAAGGCTGTCACTTTGTTGCTGCGCAACTGTGGGCAGAGCTAATAAACCTGACATGCCTTTGTGTCTTCCTCTAAAATATAATGATGACAATAAATAACAATTGAGAAAAAAAGAGATAAAAAGATAACTGGGCATAATGGTGCACATCTGTGATCCCAGCTACTTGGGAGGCTGAGGCAGAGGATCCTAAGTTTGAGACCAGAGGCAGCCAGCCTGTGCAACATAGCAAGACCCTGTCTCAAAATAAATAGAAAAATAGACCCTGTCTAAAAAATAGAAAAAGGACCGGGGGGTGCAGCTCAAGGGGTGGAACACCCTGGGTTCAATCCTCCAGAACCACAAAAAGAGCAAAAAAATGGTTAAGATAATAAATTTCATGAGATGTGTATTTTAGCACAACTGAAAATAATAATACAACTTTTTAAATATTCACAACCCCAATGTGTCATGAGAAGCAAAAATAAAAATAAATCCACATCTTGACACCATATAATGAAATTATAGGACACTAAAGGAAAGACAAAGAACCTTAAAAATGCTAAGACAGAAAAGAAAGATCAATAGAAAATGAAAATTAGACAGGCAGCAGGTGCCTGGCAACAACAGAAGCCAGAAAACAATGGAACAATATTTTCAAAGTGATGAGGGAAAATAACTGTCAACTTAGAATCCTATACAGTTGCCCCTCAGTCTCTGGAAGGCACTGGGTCTAGGATTCCCGGTGAAAACCAAAATCCCCAGGATGCTCAAGTCCCTTACATAAAACTGACGCAGCTTAGTATCTGCATAAAACCTATGCACATCCTTCAGTAGAGCTTAAATCACCTCTAGATTACTTGTTGTTGTTGTTGTTAGGTGCCGTCGAGCCAGTATCCGACTCATAGCGACCCTCTGTGCAACAGGGGAAACACCATTGTCAGTGCTTCTCTGCTGCTCATAGGGTTTTCAATGGCAGATTGATTTTTGGGAGGGGGTTGCCAGGTCCTTCTCCCAAGCCTACAGTTTCTGGTGTTCCCAGGCGGTCTCCCACCCAGGTACTAACCAGGCCCGACCCTGCTTAGCTTCCGAGATCTGACAGGATCGGATGCCACAGGGCTACCGCTGCAGGCCTAGATTACTTAGAATGCCTAATTCAATGTAAACGCTATTTACATAGTTGTTACGCTGTGTGTTTTGGGGAATGATGACAAGAAAAATATCTGCACATGTTCAGTACACATGCAACCGTTGTAGACCAAACTACATAGTGAGTGAATGAGAAACAAGGTGAGCAATGATCAAAGGAGTGCTGAAGAGATGGAGGATCTGTGAAAAGGAGGGAGGCTACAGCAGCCTCAGGATTCAGGGCAGCCGGTATAGAGCAAATTCAGATTTTGCTTTTGGAATGTCCTGGAGGTTTGCTTTTTAAAATATTCTTAATTTGAGTCTGGTTTAATCCGTAGATATGGGATTTGTGGGTGCAGAAGGCCAACTGTATTGCTAAACAATCACGTAAGAGTAAGGAAAGAAAGAAGAAAGGAAGAAAGGAAAGAAAGGGAAGAAAGGAAGAAAGAAAGAAAGAAAGAAAGAAAGAAAGGTCATTCTCAGGCTTCTTCATAAAGAACTACTAGAAATAGAATGAAACCAAAGGCAAAAAGAAAGAGGAAGATACAAGAGCAATGGTATCTTAGTCAGCTTTCTATCACTATAACAAAATACCTGAGATAATGAACTTATGAAGAGAAAAGGTATATTTTGGCTCACAGTTTTGGATGTTCCAGTCCATGATTGATTGGTGCTATTGCTTTGGGCTCAGGGTGAGGCAGCACATCATGGCAGGAATACGTGGTCAAACACAACCACCTACCTAATGGCCAGAGAGCAAAGAAAAGTGTAGTGGGCTGGGATCCCACAGTCCCCTTCAAGGGCACATGCCCACTGACTAAAGAATTGGCCCAATCTCTTAAAGATTTTACTACCTCCCATTGGCCTGGGGTTTAGCTCAATTGGTAGAGTGCTGCTCTGCACTCTCTGAGGCCCAGGGTTCAATTCTCAGTACCACAAGAATTCCCCAAAACATTCCTGAAACAATTCAGCCATTGAAAACTCTATGAATAGCAGAGAAGCACTGACACAGTCCCTGGGATGGCACAGTGTCACAGAGTGTTTCATCCTGTTGTACATAGGGTCAGTATGAATTGAACCTGATTCAACAGCACCTAACAACAACAACAACAAACCACCTCCCAATAGCATCACCCTAGGGACCCAGGTTTTAGCACACAGGCTTTTGGGGAACAAGTAAGACCCAAACTATAGCAAACGGTGAACAAAGAAATGTTTTTAAAAGATGTGGGCTGTGTAGATCAATAATAATGATGAATTTGGGAAGTGTACATATATACAAGACTAAAATACTGAAAAGTCTACAGCTGTACCACTGCGGCATCCAATCCTGTCAGATCTTGGAAGCTAAATAGGGTCAGGCCTGGTTAGTATTTGGATGGAAGACCACATGGGAACACCAGGAGCTGTAGGCTTGGGAGAAGGACCTGGCAATCCACTCTCTCCCCCCAAAAAGCAGCCATTGAAAACCCTATGAATAGCAGAGAAGCACTAACAGTACTGTTTTGCCTGTTGTACGTGTGGTCGCTAAGTCAGATACCGACTCGACAGCACCTAACAAGAATGATACTGGAAAAGTATACCAATAAAGCTTAGAGAGGGCATTAAATGTTTAAGGTTTTGAAGGAGGGGTGTCATTATTCTTGATCTGTCTTAATATTTGTTAAGTCAAGTATTGATGTTAAAAATAACAAAAATAAGGAGAACTCCTTGGAAAAATGGCTGAATCTAGTCCTGTGGGAGAAAATATATAAAAGAAACCTGGAACATTTTGTAGTGACATTTTATATATTTTATATAAAAATATAAAAGAAAATATATAAAAGAAGCCTGGAACATTTTGTAGTGACAGAATGTAAGAAGGTTCTGGAACCTTCTGGAACTCTCTCTGGAACTCTCTCTCCCTCTCACTCTCTCTCTCTCTTTCTCTCATACACACACACACACACACACACACACACACACACACACACACACACACACCATACATACATCAAACAGACATAGGATCCACACAGGAGGTAAATAAACCCCAATGGCCAAAGCTGAAACATTTTGAGCAACAAAATAAAGAAATAGTGGATTATGACCCAAAGTACAAAATATCTGTAATTCCATTCTGATACAAATACATTATAGAATTAATGAACAACTTGATAAGAAGAGACAAATCTCCCAGGCAGAAGAACTTCCAATAATTTATTCAGATAACCTGCCCACAAGGAAGTAAAGCTTAACTCTCTCCTTAAATGTGAGCTGCACATAGTGACTTTTCTAAAAAGCACATGGTGGAAAATGGAAGAAAGGAGTAATTTTGCATGACAAACACTACCTCAGCCAAGTGATCAAAGTCCACATCAACAAGGATGTCATGTTGACAGTCTGTACCATTAAAAAATATGATGCAAAACTGGCACATTATTTCTGTGGATACCCAAAACCCATAACCCCAGTCTAAGCATGAGAGAGAAAGAAACCAGACAAATTCTAACTGAGGGATCATGTACAAAATAACTGACTAGTACTTCGCAAAACTGTCATTGAAACAAGGAAAATCTGAGTCACCTGCACAACCAAGAGGAACATAACCACATATACATGTAGAGTGGTATCTGAAATGAGATCTCGTAATAGAAAAAGAACATTACATGAAATCTAAGTAAATGTGAATAAAACATATAGTTCAGATAACAATAGTGGGTCAATATTGGTTTATTAAGTGTGGCAAATGAGCTATACTAATATTTGATGTTACTAATAAGGAAAGCCTGCACCTGTAGCCCTGTGGCATCTGATCCCATCAGATCTTGATGCTAAGCAGGGTCAGGCCTGGTTAGTACTTGGATGGGAGACTGCCTGGGAACACCAGATACTGTAGGCTTGGGAGAAGGACCCAGCAACCCACTCCCAAAAAGCAATCAACCATTGAAAACCCTATGAGTAGCAGAGAAACACTGACAATAGTTTCGCCTGTTGTACGTAGGGTTGCTATGAGTCAGATATCAACTCAATGACACCTAACTACAGCAACAACAAATAAGGAAAAGTGTGTTGGATATATCAGATCTTCTATCTTCACAGTTTTTCTGTAAACCTAAAACTAAAAGTTTATTTTAAAAAAAATCTAAGCAGCCACTATAGAACTAGAAATAGAATGTAAAAGAAAGAACGTGAGTATAAAGTCATTGAACCCCAAAGAAGATAGGAAAAGAAACATAGAAGACATTGTAAACAAAAAAGTAAAAAATAGTGTAGTAAACTAAATATAGGCATATTGGCTTACAAAAAATGTAAATGGACTAAACTCTCTATATGTCAGATATACAGATTGACTTTGAAAACTCAAGTTCCAGTTTTTTGTGGACTAAAAATCTGAAAGTAAAAGGTTAGAAAAGTTATACAAAGACAGAAGTAACCAAATAAAAGTTGAAATGACTACACAACTACCAGGGATTAAAAAAATCTCTAAGGCAAAAACCAGTGGGTATTATTCCACTGTTAAGAAAAAGAGGCAGTGGCTCAGGAGGCAGAGGCAGGAGGATCACAAGTTCAAGACCAGAGGCAGTCTGCGTAACTTAGTGAGACCCTGTCTCAAAAAGTAAAAAAAAAAAAAAAAAAAAAAAAAAAAAAAAAAAAAAAAAAAAAAAAAAAAAAAAAAAAAAAAAAAAGGGCTGGGGGCGCAGCTCAGTGGTCCAGCACTTGCAAAGCATGCAGGCCCCTGGATTCAACCTCCATTACCAAAAAAAAAAAAAAAAAAAAAAAAAAAGGAAAGAGAGAAGGCAAAAATAAATGGTATTAGGAACTAATGTAATACAGAGAAAGTATCTTTTGCTAAAACCCCATAAAAGAATGTTTCGGACAACTTCATACCAATAAAATAAAAAATATGGTCCAAAATGTCCAATTTCCTGGAAAATATAACTTATTAAAACTGTCTCAGGAAGAATTATAAACTCTGAGTGGACCTATAATCATTAAAGAATTGAATCATTCATGTAAAATCTAACTTCTCCTCCACCTAAAAAAATACCCCACCAGCCCTGCATGATAACAGTCAACTTCTACCAAATATTTAATGGACATGTAATCCTAGGTAGGGTTTCTCAGAAAAATGTAACACATAGGATCTATCCATATCTACATTTCAATCTATTTTTACCTATGTCTATATCTGTATCTATATCTAAATATGGGCGCATATATATATATATATATATATACACACACACACATATATGGGGAGAGTGGTATTTAAAAAGTTTTATGCAATGCAATTATGGAGGCTGACAAGTCCCAATATTTGTAGTCATCAAGCTGGAGACACAACAGAGCCAATGACCTATTTTGATTCTGAGTCCAAAGGCCTAACAACAATGAGAGCCAATGGTGTAGTTCTAGTCAAATTGCCAGAAAGCTTGAGACCCAGGAAGAGCCAATGGTTAAACTTTTAAAAAATGAGAAAGAAAGAAAAAAACACGTTGTGAGGGGTTGGAATAATGTCCTAGCTCAACGTAGTTCAGGCAGGAGGTATTTCTGTTTAGCTGCGGAAGGGCTGGCCTCTGTTCTATTCAGGTGTTCAGCTGATTGGAGTGAGGGCAAGCTACCTCACTCACTCTACTGGTTCAGATAGTTATTTTATGCAAACACTCTCAGAATAATGTCAAGCCAAATATCTGGGCACCTCATGGCCCAGTCAAGTTCATACAAAATACATAAGTCTTAAAGAAGCTGTCTCAGAGAAAAGTAGAGGCAATATTTCTCAGTTCTTTCTAGGAAGCTGGAAATCCTTCACTCAAAAATCAGACAATGACAAACAATAAAGGAAAGTAGAACTTTATCTCAGGAACACAGGAACAAAAACCCTACATGAAACATTAATAAAATCTATTTAAAATGGCAATGTTAGATTGATCCAAGGAATGCAAGGATAATTTAATGTTCAGAAATTCGTATAATTCACAACATTAACGAACCAATAAAGAAAAACAGTTATTTCAATCTACTTAGAAAAAGACACATAACTGATTCATGGGGAAAATCTCTTAGCAAAAAAGGAACAAAGAACATGGAGGGGATCTTCAAAAACCTATGGTAAAAATTTTATTTAAGAGTGAAATATTAGAGGCATTCCCTTGAAAATCAGAAATCAAACAAAAAATATCACTCACTAAATTTCATTTAACAGTGTATGGAAGTTTTGGATCATACAATAAGGCAAGAAAAAGAAATGTAAGTATAAAGATTGAAAAGAAAGGAAGAAAGATACTATTTGCAAATGACATAAATGTCCACATTTTAAAATCCAACAGAATCTATACACAAACTATTAAAGCGTATCGAAGGGTTGAGCGAGGTTGCTTAAGACCAATATTCTAAAGTGACTTAACTATAATTTCTATGATGCAATAACAACAGTTAATATTTTTCTATAATTAAGAAAGCTGTTTAATTGTGCTGCAAATATAAAATGAATCATCTTAATCCTTTAAAAATGTACAACTCCATATGTTAAATACATTCACTGTTGGGCAATAGATATCCAGAAATTTTTCATTCCATAAAACTGAAACTCTGTACTTGTCACTGTAGCCCTGTGGCATCCGATCCTGTCAGATCTTGGAAGCTAAGCAGGGTCGGGCCTGGTTAGTACTTGGATGGGAGACCACTTGGGAACAACAGATGCTGTAGGCTTGGGAGACAGACCCGTAAATCCACTCACAAAAATCAATTCGCCATTGAAAACCCTATAAACAGCAGAGAAGCACTGACAGTGTTTCCCTTTTATGTAGAGTCGCTATGAGTCAGATACTGACTCGACAGCACCTAACGACAACAACAACAACAACCACATTTACTCCTTCCCCCAGCCCCTGGCAATTATTTTACCTTCTGCCTCTATGAATTTGACTACATTTGATACCTCATATAAGTGGAATCCTATAGTATTTGCCATATTATAAGTGGGTTACTTCACTTAGCGTAATGTCCTCAAGGTTCATCCATGTTCTAGGATATGTCACGATTTCACTCATTGTTAAGACCAAATAACGTTCTATTGTGTGTATAGGACACATTTTGTCTATCTATTCATGTCAACAACTATTTGAGTTGCTTCCACCTCAGGATATTGTAACTAGTGTTGCTAGGAACATGGGTAGGCAAATTGGGATACTGTTTTCTCTTCTTTTGGTTGTACACTCACAAGTGGGTTTGTGGATCACATGGTAACTCTATGTTTAATTTTTTGAGGAACCCTCATACTGTTGTCTGTAACAGCTACACCATTTTACATTCCCACCAATAGGGTAAAAGGGTTTCTGTTTCTCCGATCCTTGTCAATGCTTGCTATTTCCTGTGCTTGGGCAGAAGTTGTGCTAATCAATGTGCACCAGTATCTCATTGTGGTTTTGACCTGCATTTCTCTGATGAGTAATGATATTGAGCATCTTTTCATAGTCTTACTTGCCATCAAATTTTTAATTAAAAAAACTACTGCAACAGAAGGGCTGGGATTTAGCTCAGTTGATAGAGCACTGCTCTGCAGTCTCTGAGGTCCCTCGTTCGATTCCCAGCACCGCAAAAATGGGAGAAGGAACTGGCAATCAACTCCCAAGGCAATCCCAAAACAATCCTGAAACAATCAGCCATTGAAAACCCGATAAGGGTCGCTATGAGTCGGACACAACTCGATGGCACCTAACAACAACAACAACTGCCACAGAATGTGTAAGGTACCTAAGAATAAATTTAATAAGAGGTGTGATAGAACTTTATAGAGAAAATTTCAAAGATTATTGAAAGACTCATCTCTAGATAAAAAAGAGGGTATATCATTTCATACTTAGAGAGGCTCGGAAACATACAATTCTCCCTAAACTGACATGTTGTTGTTGTTGTTGTTAGGTGCCATCGAGTCGGTATCCGACTCATAGCAACCCTACATACAACAGGTGAAACATTATTGTCAGTGCTTCTCTGCTATTCATAGGGTTTTCAGTGGCAGATTGTTTTTGGGAGTGGGTTGCCAGGTCCGTCTCCCAAGCCTACGGTATCTGTTGTTCCCAGGCGGTCTCTCATCCAAGTACTAACCAGGCCCAACCCTGCTTAGCTTCTGAGATCTGATGGGATTGGATGCCGCAGGGCTACGGCTGTAGGCCAAATTGATATGTAGATTAAACTTAATCCAAACCACAATCCTAGCTGGGCTGAGGACACAGCTCAGTGAGAGCATTTGCCTAGCGTGGGCAAGATCCTGGGTTTAATCCCCAGCATCACATGCAGAACGCACACGAGCACACAAATCCCATCAGAATTTTTCATGGAATTCATACACTGCTTAGTATCCAAAATGTCTTCAAGAACACATACAAATCCATGTTGTGAATTGGGAAGCTTTCCATCTCTTTTATACTCTGGTATAAATGAAATTGCTCAGAAAGTAGTATCTCTTTGCTTGGTTCTGAAAATACACCCTACAGAATTCATTGGGTCAAATGACTTTCACTCTATTCTAAACTTCTACCTTGGTTGTTATTTGGGAAGTTTTGTTTTCTGTTCCATTACTTCATATTTTCCTAGAAATTTGTTCCTTTGGGGATTTTTTAAGTTATTCATATACTATTCCTTCATAGCCTGCAGCCATATTTTCCTAGAAATTTGTTCATTTGGGGATTTTTAAAAATTATTCATATACTATTCTTTCATAACCTGCAGCCGTAGCTCTGATCTTGTCAGATCTCAGAAGCTAAGCAGGGTCCGGCCTGGTTAGTACTTGGATGGGAGACTACCTGGGAACACCAGGTGCTGTAGGCTTGGGAGAAGGACCTGGCATCTGATCTTGTCAGATCTCAGAAGCTAAGCAGGGTCCGGCCTGGTTAGTACTTGGATGGGAGACTGCCTGGGAACACCAGGTGCTGTAGACTTGGGAGAAGGACCTGGCAACCCACTCCCAAAAATCAATCTGCCATTGAAAACCCTATGAGTAGCAGAGAAGCACTGGCAATAGTGTTTTGCCTGTTGTATGTAGGGTCACTATGAGTCGGGTACTAACTTGATGGCACCTAACAACAATTCTTTCATAAGTTTTTAAATCCCCACATCTATGGTATTGATTGCTTTCTCATTTATCATGCTTCCTTCTCTTTTGAATTCTTTTTTATTCTTCTTTCCAGAAAATTGTTCCTGGGCCAGTCGCCATGGCACACACCTATAATCCCAGCAACTTGGGAGGCTAGGTCAGGTAGATCATGATGTTGAGGCCAGGGGCAGACTATGACTTAGATTCTGTCTCAAAATAACAGACAAAAATGGGTAAGGCACTTGCCACGCATGCACTAGGCCCTGGGTTGAGCTCTCTAGAATTAAAAAAATAATAAAGTAGGAATTGAGTCTTTTACTCATGTTTATTTTAAAATTTCTCTGTAACATTAATATCAGCTATTATCTTTGTTCATTTCTATCTTTTGTTTTCTACTTTTCCTTTAATTTTCAGCTTCTTGCCTTGGATGCTTAGCTAATTTGTTTTCATTTTTACTCCCTAAATAATAAAAGCAATTGAAGCTGTGAGTCATCCTTTAAGTACTGAAATAGCTGCATCCTGTCAGTGTTAATGTGTCATCTTGTCACAGTCTTATCTTCTACATAGTTTCCAACTGTAGTCTGGTCTCCTAGCTCAAAAAAATTATTCGGCCGAATGATTTCTCGTTTCCAAGAAAAGGCTTATCTTATTCTCTTTGTAATTAATTTCTAGCTCCATTACACTGAGGTCAAAAAAACGTGGCTTGTACAATTTCTGTTTGGTGTGGAGTGGGTCTTCGTTCTGGCTTAATGATCTGCTTTGTTAAAATGTTTCATGGACATTTGAAAGCAGAGTGTATTTCTTGTAGTGGCAATAGCATTAGATATATATGTTGTTGTTGTTGTTGTTAGGTGCCGTCGAGTCAGTATCCGACTCATAGCGACCCTCATAGGGTTTTCAATGGCTGACTGTTTTGGGATTGCCTTGGGAGTGGATTGCCAGGTCCTTCTCCCATTTTGGGGGTGCTGGGAATTGAACTCGGGACCTCAGAGACTGCAGCGCAGCACTCTACCCACTGAGCTAAATCCCAGCCCTTAGATATATATAGTCCCCAATAATAAGCTTACGGGTAATATACGTCTTTTCCATTTTTATTTACTTGCTGTTTATTTGTGAAGGGAAAGACTGAGCGCAATTAGCTAATGTCTCCCACTGTGATCTATTTAGTCAGCGTAACATCAGATGTTTCTCTAGGACACATTTCTGCTTGACATAGCACTTCTTTTCCTTTTCTTCTCCTTCCCCCTACCCCTCTCTCTTTTGTCCTGGAGATTGAACCCAGGGCCAAGCACACACGGTAGCACCATTGGCCCAACACTTTCAACTTATAGGCAAGGTCCTATTTGTAATTGGCTCTGATCATCAGTTTTGTTTTGTGCTCTATAGTCCTGTATCTTATCTAGTACCTTCTTTTAGTCATGGGGAATTTTAATTGCCATAGGGTCAGTGGGGCTGGGATTTACCTCAGTTGGTAGAGCGCTGCTCTGTAGTCTGTGAGGTGTTGGGGTTGATTCCCAGCACCGCAAAAAGAGGAAAGGGACATGGCAATCCACTCCCAAGGCAATCCCAAAACAATTAGCCATTAAAAGCCCTACCAGGGTCACTATGAGTCGGACATGACTCAATGGCACCTAACAATAACAACAACATAGGGTTAGTGAGGTTAGCTCAGTTGGTAGAGTGCTGCTCTGTGCTCTCTGAGGCCCCGGGTTTGATCCCCAGCACCACAAAAAATGGGAGAAGGATATGGCAACCCACTCCCAAAGCCATCCCCCAAAAAATCAGCCATTGAAAACCCTATGAATAGCAGAGAAGCACTGACATAGTGCTAAGGAGTGTCTCAATCTGTTGTACATTGGGTCACTGCGAGTCAGACCCAACTTGATGGAACCTAACAACAACATAGGGTTAGTACTTTTCGTGACAATTCTTCTTCAGTTTTTCTGGTTACATTTACTTGTATGCTTTCAAGGCAAATTTTAGAATCAATTTGTCTAGTTTTTCTGTTTTTAAAAAAGCATATTGACATTATAATTGAGATTATATTAAATTTACGACAAAGTTGGTGAGAAATTACCTCTTCATGATACTGAGGCTTCCCACCCAGAACACTGTTTTTCCATTTGTCTCCTTTGGATTTTTCAGAAATGTCTGAAGCATTTTCTTGCAGGTTATGCAAATTCCCTGGTAAACTTATTTCTGTTTTTTTTTTTTTCACTATTATATGTAAGGTCTTGTGTTCCATTGTATTTTCTAACTGATTGTTTTTATAGACGAAAACGGTTAACTTCCACATATCGATTTGCACCCCACTACCTTGTTGAATTCCTCCTGCTGCTTATAGTAGTATTAAATTTGATTCTCTTGTGTTTTCTGGATATATGACCATATTATCTGCAAATAGTATTGCTTGACTTCCATTTCCAATTTTTTATCCCTTTAATTTCTTTCTTTTGACTAGTGCCTTCGGCTTGATATGTAATGCTACTGTGAGAGCAGATATTCTTGTCTTGCTCCTAATTTTAGTGAAAATGCCTCCAGTGCTTTCTCTTGAAGCATGACATTGACTTTGTGCCCAGATAGATGTGTTACATCAGGTTGGGGAGGAATCTGCCTGTCCCTATTTTTATTAACTTTTTCTACCAAAAATAAATGTTGAATTTCTTTCACATACCTTTTTGGTGTCTATAAAGATGATGTCTGCAGCCATACCACCCTGGTGTCTGATCCTGTCAGATCTTGGAAGCTAAGCAGGGTTGGGCCTGGTTAGTCCTTGAATGGGAGACTGCCTGGAAATACCAGGTGCTGTAGGCTTAGGAGAAGGACCTGGCAGCCCACTCCCAAAACAATCCATTAAAAACCTTACGAATAGCAGAGAAGCACTGACATATTGCCGGGCATGGCACAGTATTGGGGAGTGTTTCATTCTGTTGTACACAGGGTCGCTATGAGTCAGACCGGATTTAACAACAAAGAAGATGATGTAAGTTTTCTCCTTAGATCTATTGCTACATTGAATTGTATGAGAACATTTCTTAATGAACAATTTACACATTCATGAAATAAACCTCATTTGGTCATAATGTAATTTTCTTTTACTGTGCTATTGTTGTTGTGGTTTTTAGGTATCAGACTCATAGCGACGCTACATACAACAGGCGAAACACTATTGTCAGTGCTTCTCTGCTATTCAGAGGGTTTTCAATGGCAGATTGACTTTTGGGAGTGGCTTGCGGGGTCCTTCTCTCACCGTGCTATTAGATTTGGCTTATTTAAATTTTATTTAATATTATTTACACTGGTTTTTATAAGTGACTGTGGTCTTTCTTTTTATGCAATCTTTTTAACATTTGGGTATCAATGTTGTACTTCCTTTGTTAAAAGAATTAGACATTTTTCTCCAACACTCCACTTGAAAGCTTAGAAACACTGTAAGTGATATTGGAATTATTCGCTAGTTCGAGGATTGGTAGAATGTCCTGGGCCTGGTACTTTTAGAGAGAGAGCTTTTTAGCTACTTTAATACAGCAAGATGTTTAGATTTTCTTCTCTTTTTTTTTTTTTTTTTTTTTTTTTTTTTTTTTTTTTTTACTTTTTGAGACAGGGTCTCGCTAAATTACGCAGACTGCCTCTGATCTCGAACTTGCGATCCTCCCGCCTCCACCTCCTGAGCCGCTGGGATTACAGGCGTGCGCCACCACACCCGGCTCAAGATGTTTAGATTTTCTATATTTTTCTTAATCAGACTTGATGATTTATACTTTGGAAAAAATTATCAAATTCATCCAGGTCTTTAGATGTATTTACATAAAGTTGACATGAACAGTTTCATGATTCCTAACAATTTTCTTCTCTTTCTATGGTTAGTCCTTTTTTGCAATTTCTTATTTTGTGTATTTAGGCTCTCTTGCCCTTTTCCTTTTCCTTTTCTTTTCTTTTAAGTGGTAGAACTTGAACCCAGGGCCTTGTGCATGCTAGGCAAGTGCCCTACCACTGAGCTGCACTGCCAGCCCCTTTATAAAGTTTTATTTTGAGACAGGTCCTCACTAAATTTCACAAGCTGCCTTTGACTTCAACCTTGCAATCCTCCTGCCTAAACTTCCCAAATCACTGGGATCACAGGCTTGTGCCACAGCGCCTGGCTCATGTTTTTTCTTAATTCGGTTATCTTGTGATTTATCTATTTTATTGGTTTCCTCATGTAATTAGTTCTATTTTCCACTCATTAGCTCATAATTTCTTTTTTCTTTATTAATTTCTTGCTCCTGCTCTGCTTCGGTGTATTTTGTTGCTCTTTTTCTAAGCCCATAGCTCAAGTATTCAATTTTCTGTTTTTCACCTTTCTTGTTTATTGGTATCAGTATTTAGGGCTTTTCCTCTGAGCATTACTTAATTTCCAGTAGCTTCTGATATGGGGTTTACTTTCTGTATTTTCTATATTTTCTACAGTTCCTGCTTAGATTTCCTCTTTGACTTACGTGCCAGTTTACAGAGAGTGCAAGAAATTTCTAGTGGCAGAGGATCATTTGTTTATTTGTTTTCCTCAATTTACCTCTCATCTCGAGTTTTAGGACATGAGGATGCGAGTTCGCCAATAACCACCCTCTTCTCTCTTATCACAACAGAAACCTAGGCTTGAGATGACAACATGGCTTCTCCGAATAAAAACTACAGTACGTTTCCCAGTCTCCCTTGCAGCTAAGAGCAGTCACGTGACTACATTCTGACCAATGAGACGTGAATGGTGATGCGTGGGAACTGTTCAATTTTAAAGAACCGTGTCCTTCCTTCATTACTACTCCATGTTGCTTCTTGTAACCCGAGTCATCCCTGCACGCATAGTTTACACCGTAAGAGCAGCAGAGCAAGGAGACAGAAGGAATTTGTGCTCTTCATACTTCAGAGCTCTGAGAAACTTCACGAAACAGAGTCACGTGCACATCTTGAATCATATTCTTTTGATTTATTACATGAAAGAGAAATATTTTTCAATTGTTTTGATCCCTGCCCTCCTCATACACACAGCCAAATCTATTCCATAACTTATACAGTGGGCAACAATTTTTTTCCTGCCTGAATATTTATAGGATTCCCCCCTTAATTCTTGAAATCCAATTATTTCACCTGGCTGTATGTGTCTTCATTAACTTTACCTCATATTCAAAGGGCAATTTTATTTTGTTGTATTATTTCATAGACCGCTGTTTATTTTATTCTATTTATTGGGTTTTTCAATATATCTTTTCACTAGACACATTCAGCCCTTTATTCCTTTCTTATCAATTATGTTGTTGTCGTTATGTGCTGTGGGGTTGGTATCCAACTCATAGCAACTCTGTGTACAACAGGCAAAACATTATGTCAGTGCTTCTCTGCTGTTTATAGGGTTTTCAATGGCAGATTGAGTTTTGGGAGTGGGTTGCTGGGTCTTTCTCCCAAGCCTACAGCACCTGGTGTTCCCAGGCAGTCTCCCATCCAAGTACTAACCAGGCCCGACCCTGCTTAGCTTCCGAGATCTGACGGGATCTGATGCGACAGGGCTACGGCTACAGGCTATATCAATTATAGGAAGGTTTTTTTGAAACCCACCCTTTAAATGACCCCAGTCCATTTTCCACAATATTCAATCTGCTATTTCCTGTTTCCACTGCCCTTTGAAATGCAGTAACTGCACTTTGCAGCTAAAATCAGTTTTATCCCACCTCCTAGTGTATCTTTTTCAGATAAGCAGTGCCCCCTGGAATCTCATCGTGCATAAATATTGGAGATTTTTCCTGAGGATTTCTGCTGATTCCAGTACAAGGCCTGTTTCCAAAGGGACCCCACATTTGCACCGATTCCTTCATTCTGAACTGCTAAGCCTTTTCACGGGGCCAGCATGTCCCTTCACCCTCTCGTTCTCACGGAGAGTGTCTGTCCATACCTGGGGTTAAGATAGGAACCCTGTCTGAATTCCCACACCCAGGGTGGGGAGCAGGAGAGCTCGCACGCAGGAGACACCTGGGACTGGGGTGACTCCAGGTGTCATGATCTAAGAGGGGTAAGGAGGGGTCACTACTGACGCATGTATATGATGGGCCCCTCAGTACCTTGAAAATGAGCCTCATAGCCAGGCGCGGTGGCACCTGTAATCCCAGCGGCTCAGGAGGCGGAGGCAGGAGGATGGCAAGTTTGAGACCAGAGGCAGTCTGTGTAACGTAGTGAGACCCTGTCTCAAAAAGTAAAAAAAAAAAGGGGGGGGGGCGGAGGCGGCAGCTCAGTGGTCCAGTACTTGCAAGGCATGCAAGTGCAAGGCTCTGGGTTCAACCCCCACTACCGAAAATGAGCCTCATTTCTGAAGCTGGGGGTGCAGCTCCTGGTCGGCTGGGGTGAGGCCCTCCCTGTCTATCTGGTCTGGCTGACCCCACCAGCTCCCAGGGCAGCTGGGTCACTCTACAGGGCAGACCCCAATGACTTGCTGCATAGGGCACGCCTAGAGATTCTTCCCACTCACTGCCCTGCAGCCCGCCTCCTCTTTGGGCCCAGCCTCTCTATGTTGAGATGGCTTTTTGAACCCTGCTGGGTCCATTACACTTAGGGAGACCACACCGCCTGGAGGTAATGAGCATGGGCTCCAGGCTTAGATGGACTTAGTTTCAGATTCTGGCTCAGCCCCTCACTAACCAAGCAGCTGTGCATGACAGACTCTAGGTTTTGGCATCCTCTGAGCAAATCCAGGTCAATGACAGTGCCTACTCCCAGTGCTATAGGAAGGGTTCACTACCAGACCATGCATGTGACTTTCTCAGCCCAGGGACTGGCACACAGTAGCTGCAAAGTCCCCAGAAGCTCCCCGATTGCATGATGATGCCTCCTTGTGCACAGTGTGGTAGGCACAAGCCCAGCCCCTTCCCCACACAGCTTCCTCGAGTGTAGACAGAAAATTCTCCCAAGTTCTAATGCATGCAAATTGCCCACAGTGCCTGCCTCCCATGCTCAGCTCCTTCAGGAGCTCTGTGTCATCCCGAGGGCAGGGGGAGGGAGGAAGCAGTTACCCAGGAAGCCTCAGCTCCGCGTGTCCTCCAACCCTGATCCATCTGTGCCTCGCAGCTCACTCAGGCCTCTCTTCCTGAGCCACCCCACGTGGCTTCCCATCCACCCCAAGTATGGAGCACACCCGGCCTTGAGACCACAGCCTAGCGGAGGGAGGGTTCCTGTTGTGGGCCTGGGCCTACAGTGCCCCATCCTCTGGATCACCCCTGCCGTCTGTCCCCAGCCCAGCCATCACCCAGAGAGCACTCCCGCTGGGCCCCCAGCACGCAACCGCACAGATCAGCAAGATGCTCTGGACAGACTGAGCCAAGAGGTGCTGACAGGGAGCTACTTCCCACCTTCCTTGTTGTTGTTGTTAGGTGCCGTCGAGTCGGTATCCGACTCATAGCGACCCTCATAGGGTTTTCAATGGCTGCCTGTTTTGGGATTGCCTTGGGAGAGGATTGCCAGGCCCTTCTTCCATTTTTGTGGTGCTGGGAATAGAACTTGGGACTGCAGAGACTGCAGCGCAGCGCTCTACCAACTGAGCTAAATCCCAGCCCTCCCACCTTCCTAGGGAGGGCAAAACTAGGCAAGGGCCTAAGGTGAGAGCCCTGAGGGGACCTGATGAGGATGTCTGTGTGCTAGGCATGGGCGCCACCCTTTTATCCAAGAACGATCCCGTGAGCTGGCACTTTTCTCCTTTTTTTTTTTTTTTTTTTTTTTTTTTT
>VMDO01014801.1:0-53319 GCA_007922755.1 Pedetes capensis | reverse complement strand
ATACATTAAGTGGTTGCAGAGTATTAAATCATACTTACACTATCATATAAATGGTAAGATATTTATTTTCCATTATATGTTGTTGGATTTTTAAAATTTTATGAATGTGAATTACAATATCCTGTAACTTTCTTTCTTGTAATGCTTTTCATGTTTTGGTGTCAAGGCCTTGATTTCTTCATAAAATAAGTTAGAATATACTCTCTTTTACTATTCTATTAAAGAGTTTATATCAACATGGAATTTCCGTTTGGTGGGGTGATATCATATTTGCCTGGAACTTACTTTGTTGATTTAAAAAACAATTTCAAACTATTCAATTTACTGAGTGCAGTGGTTTACACCTGTGGTCCCAGCAACTTGGGAGGCAGAGGCATCAGGATCACTAGTGTGAGGCTAGAGGCAGGCTGTGTAACTTAGCAAGACCCTGTCTCAAAATAAAAAGTAAGAACAAAAATCTGCTGGGGTATAGCTCAGTGGAAGAGCACTTTCAAAGTATGTATGAGGCACTGGGTTCAACCCCCAGGACAAGAACAAACAAACAAACAAACACAATAAATAAATAAACATAATAAATACAGTAAAACTAATTTAATTGTTGACATTACATTTTATAAAAGGTGGAGGATATGCAGTAATGTTTCCTTTTTAGTTTTTGATATTGATAATTTGTGTTGTGTGTTTATGTTAAGTAACTCTTTCCTGGGGTTTATGAATTTGCTTTGCAGTTCCTCTTTAATTCGTTCTCTATTTCATTAATTCTGCCTCATTCCTACTTTCTTTTTTCCATATCCTGAGTTTAATATGCTACTCTTTTTATCAATTTCTTGTAGAAGGATGCTCAGATCATTAATACTCAACCTTTGTTCTCTTACAAGATATGGACTTAAGATTCCAATGACTCCTCTAAACAGTTTAGCTGCATCCCACAAGTCCAGTATAAGTTATTGTTGTTGTTATTATTCAATTCAAATTATTTTCCATAGTGATTTTTTTTGACCAAGGCACAATTTAGAGGTATAGTGCTCAATCTCCAAACTTACTGGCTTTTCTTATCATTTTACTCTCTTTTTAAAAATTTAATTAAAAATTTTAACTGATAGAAACAAAGCTTGTATGTATTAATGTGGTATCATATGATATCTTGATACCTGCATATATTATGTAATGTCAAAATCAGGTTAAATATATCTGCCTTCTCAGATATTTATCATTTCTTTATGCTAAAAACATTCAATGGGGCTGGAATTTAGCTCAGCTGGTAGAGTGCCTCTCTGCAGTCTCTGAGGTCCAGGGGTCAATTCCCAGCACTGAAAAAATGGAAGAAGGATGTGGCAATCCACTCCCAAGGTAATCCTGAAACAATCAGCCATTGAAAACCCTGTGAATAGCAAAGAAGCACTGACAATAGTGTTTCCTTTGTTGTATCTAGGATCACTATGAGGCAGATACTGACTGGAATGCATGTAACAATGATAACATGTAACTATAATTTAGTATTCATTGATAGACTTTTCCACATCCCTCCCTCTTCTTTATTTTGCCCAGCTTCTGATACCTACTATTCTACTCTTTACTTACATGAATTTGACATTCTTAGATTCCGTATATGAGTGAGATCATGCAATACTAGTCTTTTTATGCCTGGTTTATTTCGCTTCAGATAATGACCTCCATTTCCATTTATGTTGTTGCAAATAACATGATTTGACTTTTTAGGGCTAAATAGTATTCTATTGTATATATAGAATTTTTCTATCTTGTAACTCCAGGTTTTATTACTGTTTTTGGAATTGGCAAATTACCATAATGAGAAAAATATTTCCTAATGCGGAAATCATCTCTTTTGGCCTTCCTCAGTTTTTAAATCTGGTTCTATAAATTTTCACTCTAGATATCATATATAATTACTATGATTTCATTAATTCTCTGTTATTTTTAACTTCAAAATATTTATTATAGTTATTACTACTACTATTTTGTGAAAAACTAGTTTTTCACTGTCAGAAGTGGATCTTTTTATTTGACCCTTCATTGAAATGAAGGACAGGCTGTCTTAGTAGAAACTATTTTGGATACTTACCTTTTCTTGACTCTATGCTAATAAAATTCTTGCTTCCCTCTATGACTTCCTAGTTGAAGTAGCTTTTTGCACGTTATAGCATTGTTTTCTTTTAGTCCTACCTAAGATCTGGAAGGCCTACAACTATAGCACTGTAGCATCTAGTCCTGTCAGATCTTAGAAGATAAACAGGGTCAGGCCTGGCCTGGGAATACCAGATACTGTATGCTTGGGAGAAGGACCTGGCAACCCACTCCCAAAAATCAATCTGCAACTGAAATCCTATGAATAGCAGAGAAGCACTGACAACAGTGTTTCAGCTATTGTACATAGGGTCTCTATGAGTCAGACACCACCAACTTGAGGGCACCTAACAACAACAACAACAAGATCTGGAAGTAGGACATGATGGGTTTAGAAGGAGAAACTACGGATTGCTCTATTTCTTCTTGCCATAATTCTGCTCAATATTTCACCCTTGATCCATATTGTAATTTTGTCATATACATGACATCAGTGAGTTCTTTCAGGAATCACAGATGATCTTGTGTAA
Organism: Pedetes capensis; assembly: GCA_007922755.1. Lineage (NCBI taxonomy): Eukaryota > Metazoa > Chordata > Mammalia > Rodentia > Pedetidae > Pedetes > Pedetes capensis. The sequence continues at coordinate 50,704 of VMDO01014801.1, read as the reverse complement.
TAAGAAATAGGTATTGTAAACAGAAAAACTGAAGTAAATTTTTATTTTGGGTAACCATAGTCTATCTTCCATTGGAAGTTACCAGAGTATAGTGGCAACATAACCTTTCCTTACAGGCTTTCAATTTAGTTTTTTTTCTTTCAGCTTTTAATTATTTTTTACAAAGTAAATGCAATAATATGCATCTGAGCTACAGCACATGGCAGTTGTTCAACATAATCTATGCATTTATATATGGGTTCAGTGGTCCTTTTAGAGGTACATATGTGGGCGATAAAAGAATAAAGATAACAAATGGACTGTATAACATACATATAAAGATGAAGATTGCATTTATTTATCTGAGAAGGGGAATGTGATAAATAGGGCCTTTCAGTGCATTTCAAAATCAATAGTATCGATAAAATCAATAGATGTAAAACTTTATTTTACAGATTTTTTCCAAATATTAAGTACACACACACACACACACACACACACACACACACACACACACACACTAATAGTGGCAGTGAATTTACTCCCCTGGTGATGTTCAGAGAAATCCATAGTTACTTTTCAAAACCAAAATCTTCTCAGTACCAGCAAAACCAATGAGTTAAATGGAACCATAATGGATATCTTCATTTTTTGATCTTTCTACTCCACAGCACCTATCACCACCACCACCCTTTGGATGGTGCTAATTTATGTTATTCCTGTGGAGATGTGGTTTTGCATTTAGTTTGCCTTATTGGAAGACATTTTATCTAGCCCTTCCTATTGTGAAAGCTTCACTATATAGAACAAGGAACCACTGCAAGTGAGCTTTTACAAACATTTATTATACAGATTCAAGAGTTTTCAAAATCAATCCAGAGTTTTTTCAAGGACTTGTTTTACACACTGTGGGATTCAAAAAAATCGCTCTCTCTCTTCTTCTCTCATAGTGGGGGATTGAACTACTGAGCTGTATCCCCACTCCATTTTTATTTTTATTTTTTGGTGGTACTGGGAGTTGAACGTAGGACCTCGCACTTGCCTGCTCTGCAAGTGCTAGACGACTGAGCTTCACCCTCAGCCCATTTTTTTTTAACTTTTTGAGACAGGGTCTTGCTAAGTTACTCAGACCACCTCTGGTCTCGAATTTGCAATCCTTCTGCCTCCACTTCCCAAGCCTATGGGATTACAGGCATGCACCACTGTGCCCGGCCATTTTAAAACTTTTGATTGAGACAGGACCTCCCTAAATTACACAGGTTGTCTCTGACCTCAAACTCACCTCAAACTCCCAATCCTCCTACTTCAGCCTTCAGAATAATTGAGATTACAGGAGTGTGCCATGGCTGCCCACTGTTGCAAATTTCTCTTCAATCTTCATTGATAAAAACCTTCACTTGAACTAGTTGTCCACGTGACTATTTAGGTCTCAGGAATTAAGACAACTGAAAAACCAGTGTCGAATAATTCTCCAAATGTTCAAAGGTATTTTCATTTCCTCAATTCTTGGTTATCTTTTTAAATTATTATAGATCCCTTTTGCTAAATTGACAAGGAATATTTGGGGTATATAGTTGTGATGGGTAATTTTTGTTATTGTTTTAAGTACTGAGGGGTTGAATTCAGGGAATTGTTCATGCTAAGCAAGTACTCTTCCTCTGAGCTGCAATCTTAACCCCTTTGTATTTTTTATTTTGAGACAAGGTGTCACTAAATTGTGCATTCTTCCTCTGGCTTTGAACTCAGGATCCTCCTGCCTCAGCCTCCAAAGTTACTGGGATTATAAGCATGTACCATGGCACCCAGCATGATGAATCTTCTTTGTTATTGTTAGGTGCCATCGAGTTGGGTCCAACTCATAATGACCCTCATGGAGTTTTCAATGGCTGACTGTTTTTGAAAATGGACTGCTGTATCTTTCTCCCAGTTTTTGTAGTGCTGGATCCTCAGAAAGTGCAGAGCAGTGCTCTACCAACTGAACTAAACTGAAGCCCTGAATCCTCTTTAGACGTATCTATCTTTCCCTTTATTCAGTAGGCTCTGGGTCTCTGAATTGACTCAGGTTTAGGAATTGAACAGATGAACATGGTTCTTCATTATATGATTCATGAAGAGCCTTAATTTAACAACTTAGACTTATTTTAGTTTTATTCACATTTGTATTAAAATAGAATTTATATATGTTGCCTATCTTATAGTTTTAAGACCATGATTGTTAGTTACCTTGAATTATACCATTCTTATTAATTCTTAGATTCTGACTTCTATCTTTATAACCATACCCATATTGTCTCAGGAATCTAACTTCTAACACTTCGACTGAGCTATTCCAAGATTCTATTATCACTGTGAAATCTCAGAGCCCATTGCAACAATTACACTAGTCACTCTGAACTTTATCTACTAGCCTACAGAAGGCAAGGAGAGAGAGAAAGAGAGAGAGAGAGAGAGAGAGAAAGAGAGAGAGAGAGAGAGAGAGAGAGAGAGAGAGACTGTAGTAATTTTAAGAAAAATTGAAACTCTTCTTATCTATGTATTTTTCAATTTTTCAGTGTCTCTTATGTTTTTAGGAACATAATTATAGTGTAGGTGAGTGAATTTCACATTATAAGTTGCTTTTAATGTTCTCATGTTGAATGACTTTTATTTCCTTCTTCCAAGTTATAATAAGGCATTTTGAACAGTTTGACTTTATCCCATGAAGATCATTATTGTTTGCAGACCAATCAACATTTAAAGCTACAGTTAGAACCATTTTCAGGTATTCAATTTAACAACAAATCAAGAATCTCATATAAAACCATGCATATTGAGAAATTCAACTGTATCTGAAATTATGTTTCTCTCTCCCTAACCTATGGTGGAAAAGTTTGAGTTGAGCTACCAGACTAAGACAGACTAGGGAGAAGGACCTGGCAGCCCATTCCCAAAACAAATAGCCATTGAAAACCCTATGAATAGCAGAGGAGAATTGTCAAATATAGTGCCAAAAAATGAGCCCCCCCCATTCTAGAACGTATTCAATAAAGAACAGAAGAATAGTTGCCTCCTCAAAGTAGAGTCAATCTTAATGATGGGCATGGAGTAAAGTCCCTGGGATCTCCTGTTGTTGATGTGGCACAATTGAAAGTGAGAAGGAAAAATAGTGTCTGCAACAGTGTTCTCAAACATAAAAAGTTCACGTGCATGTCACACTGTTGGGTAGCGTTTTGTTCTGTTCTACTGAGGGTCACTATGAGTCTGGTCCAACTTGATGGCACCTAACAACAACAGCAACAACTCCCTAATCTAGCACTCTCAAAATTCATGTGAATATGTATTTTTGTTAACATGAATGATCAAATTATTGATATTCTTTTGGAATGTATGTCCCCCTCCCAGACTTAATTTTATATTTGCTAACTGGAACTTTCAGGAACAAGACTGTAGTTACATTTCTAGAACACAATGAAGGATGACATATGTGTGGTGTGGACAAGAGAATCTATATATACATTTTTAAAAGCTACTTTTGGTTACCTTATTACAGGTTAAGTTATTATAGCATTGTCAATAAAGGCAGGAACTTTCCATCAGATATAGGAGAAGAAATTGATTCTATAGGCAAATATGTTTGGAACACTCAGAGCCATCTAAATTCCTTCAAATGACCTCATTCCAATTCTCAAGGTTCTACTATTCCTGAATGAAAGCTCTAGTTCTGAAGTAGCAAATTCAACCTATCTCCCAATTTAGGAATTCCCAGAATTCAATTCCATGTCTGATTTTCATTTCTATTACTTCCATAGCTAAAAGAAGGAAGAGACCATTTTAGATAGGTGATAGAAAAGAGGGTTATATCTTAAATAGAAGTTAAATGCAGTAATATTTGCTATTGTTTTTAGAACATTGGAATACAACATAATATACTTGGCTTAATTAAGCTCTATTTATCTATTCATTGGTCTAACAAGTTTATCAGTTTAGATTAGTTTATGTGAATTAAAATTCCAATTTGTAGGATGGACCAATTTTCAAATGGGTAGCCCCATTCCTGGATCACCCATCTTGCTCTAAAAGAAGAGAATTTCACAGGCTATTCCCAAACCAGTAAAGATTGATGGTTTATATAAATTACATTGGTGAGTTAGATATTTAAGTAAGAATTGTTTTGAGAAAGGGCTATCAGTCAAAGTGCTGATGACATAAACAATATTGAAATAAATGGCTGATGAGGCATACTTTATTGAAATAAACATTCATTGCTTTACAATATGCCTCATCAGCCACTTATTTAAAAACTATATATGCATGTAGTGTAAATAATAAGGTTTATATACATTGTTCTTAACCAACTTCATAAAAATATAAATTTTATTTATATACACAAAGGTCATAAATAAGTAATATATGAGAGCTAAGAATGAGACATGAAGATACATTTTAACTCTGAGTCAAGCAATATATTATCATTTAGAAGGAAGAGAGTATTTATATCTTGATTTGTTAATCACTGGTTTTAGTTATACAGAACATACTTTATCTTTGTAGCTGTGTTCCTCCAGAAGCATCATATTCAGTTGGTAAGTGGATGTGGACAAAATAACCAATCTAGCACCACAAGATTCTACACTTTATTCCCCCAACAGAGACAATCACAAAACCACTTTAACCATGATCCTTTTGAACTCTTTACATTTTGTGAAGTTCTTACATTTAAACTCAAATGTCTTTACTCTTTTCAGACCTTGAGATGCCAATGTTTAGTAGAATAAACTCTAAACCCAGTAGTAAATCCTGGTATCAAGTCCTGGATTTCGAAATTTTTCACATAAGGAGAAAGACGTTTAACATTTTTGGATCTTATTTTTGTCATATGCAAAATGAGGGATCAATTAGATACTTCTCAGATTTGTGTTAAATCTAATTTATTATAATTCTATAGATTGGCTATGAAAGTACCTATTATCTCACACATTCGACTTAAAGTTATTGTAATGTTTAGTAAGAAGCCTAGAAAAAAATTTCTTTCTCAACCTCTCTCTTTTTCTCTTTTTCTTTATCTCTCTCCCTCTTTTTTTCAGACAGGTGCCAAAACTGTATACATCTGAGGTTGCAACAAAACAAAACAAAACAAAACAAAAAAAACCTACACATATTTTAAGAGACATATTACCTTTCAAAGTTAAATTGAATTACATTAATAATGTGTAGTATTATGTTCACCCAAAAGATGGTATTAATCAAATGAAAACACCGTCTGCAGCCATAGCACTGTGGCATCGAATCCCATCAGATCTCAGAAGCTAAACAGGGTCGGGCTTGGTTAGTACTTGGGTGGGAGAACACCTGGGAACACCAGATACTGTAGTCTTGGGACCCAAAAAAATAATCAATCCAACATTGAAAACCCTCTGAATAGCAGAGAAGCACTGATAACAGTGTTTCACCTGTGGTACATAGGGTCACTATGAGTCGGACACCAACTCAATTGCACCTAACAACAACAACAATCAAATGAATGCTAGCACCACCATGCAACAGGCAGAACAGCCAAAGAAAATGGCAGAAAGGTGGTTGTCAATCAAGGGAAGCAAGGCTATTTTGAAATTGTGTCTGAAATTCAAGAATATGGAAGAATAAGTATACAACAGGTCTAACAATTGCACACATTTGTGATAAGTTTGATATATGTGGTACTGTGTATTATGAGCAGAAGGGAAGATTGAGGAGACCATGCAAAGCAACAAGATCTGCTTCTGCTATGGTAACTACTTTGAGAGCCTCTTGTTACTGCAGAAGTCAAATGTGACTTGTCTTCATCTTTTGTTATTTGTATGTATGGAGTATTACAATTTGAAGCTGTTTCTTTCATTCTTAAAATATGCATACATTTTTTGGCATCCTCTCTATACATCTGTGTGTATACATAAAATTATATATATATATATAATTATATATATACATATATATAATTATATATATATATATATATATAATGTCCGACTGGGATATATGAATTATATTGGGAAAAAAATTATCCTTCACCGAAAGATGATTTAAAAATTAAAGTATTAAAATGTGTGTAAAGTTTTAAAATGATATTGGACAATTGAAATTCTATCTAAACAAGATCTAATTCTTATCATATAAAATGGAAAATATAAGGAGTGGAAAGAAGGAGGAAGATCTAGCAAAAGGAAGCAATGATGGGAGAGGGTAGGATGGGGAGGAGGGCCAGTGAGAATCAAGGAAGGAAAGAGGTCAACCTCAAAGTAAACAACTCAATTTTAATAGTACAGGAAATAGTAATAATAATACCAATAATACCAAAGGATGGCAATAATGCAAATGGACTAGATTATTAAAGTAATACTGCTGAGAATGTAAAAAGATAGATTACTATAGATAAAAGTTTGGACTTAAATCAAAGTCGGGATGCATGCATATTGATAAATATTCCCACAAAAAGACATACAAGTAGAAAGGAGGCCATTGGTGGGAGGTTGGGGAGGAGGGTCATGAGAAGGTGAGAGGGAAGTTATATGAGCAATGTACAATGAAATGCATATATGGAAATGTCACAATGAAATATATGTCAGAATGAAACCCATTAAGTTGTACATTAAAAATTTCCAATAAAAAATTTTTAAAATGGAAAATATAAATTAATTTGACTAAAAACTGTGGAATTAGACAACTCTGAGGAGTGCCATTAATTATATACATATGTCAACATTCAGATTGTCCATTTAAAAACTTGAAAATATATATTAGTTACTATAAAGAACCAGAAATTCTGATGCAAAGAATGTAAATCATGGAAGGTAATAATTTATATAAAAATCATCAAAATTTAAATATGCATATCCTTTGATTCTTTATTATTTCCAAGATGATATTCACCAGATATACTAGCATGCATCCACAAAAGTATATAAGCAGATATTGTCTTCAACATTGTTAAGACAAAGCAATTAGAAAGAAAATGGGGAAGAAAAATAGACACAAAAGATTTGTGTGAAACTAAACATCCAGCAGTAGGCCTGGTTACCTATATGAAGTTGCTTATACAAATATGCCCTATTATTCCATCCTCACAAGAAGTGTGTGCTCACTCACAATTGTGTGTGCTCAAATGGACAGATCCCCAAGTGTACTATATTTCATTGAATTGAAGATAAACGTTTTGTTTATTAACATCAGGCATCTACATGATTAGAGTAGTTGCGATGCAGTGCTGTTGCCTGCCCAATAAAACATGGACTCAGCTTGTGGAATGGTTGTCAATTGCCTTGAACAAAGTTCCCTGAGGCAACTATTTGTCTTACAGGAATTAGAAGAGTGGTCCCCTCTGTACTCAGGGTCAGTTTGGCATGCTTAGGAAGATGCAGGGACTGGGGTTTTGCTCATTTGGTAGAGCACTGCTCTGGACTCTTTGAGAACCTGGGTTCCATTTCCAGCACGCAAAACAGGAGAAGGATGTGGCAATCCACTCCTGAAGTAATCTCGAAGCAAAGCCATTGAAAACCCTATGAGGGTTGCTATGAGTCGGACTGGACTCCATGGCATCTAACAACAACAACAAGGAATATGCAGGAAGTAGGCCAATGACTTTTTACATTTTTTAAAAAGCCTTTTTTAGAGAATTGTTAAATCATTGAAGCATTTGATAAAATAAACAACAAAATGAGAGAAACCAATCGTGGGAGCTCCAACTTAAAAAGTGATTATGAAGATTTGGTTTTAGAATATTCAATTTTAGTTCATCTTAATCAACTTATTTCTGCTTGCATTTTCTTTTTTATTGCATTCACAAATGGCTGCCTTATAAAATAGATTTCCAAGTAAAACTAAAAGAACACATATTGTACTTAAAATAAATTTTAAGTGATAAAATGATGTACTATAGCTTAAGTGGTAGTATTTTTCTCTCTTGATGGATTGTAACATAATAGCACATCTTTCAACAAATGGTCTCTTAGATTTGATGAAATATGGTATTGTTACATGAAACAAAAGGATGTTATAAAACAGGAAAATCATATAGGCTTATTTCTGTGGGAAAAGTTAAAGGAGTTGATTTCTGCCTCCATATGCATGAAAAGTATCTGGAAAAATAGAAAAAACAAAAACTGGTAACAATATGAACTAGGAGAAGGAGCCAAAGTTGGAAATGGGAATGTTTCCATTGAATTTCCTTTCATACTTTTTTGTTTTTCTACATACAATTTTCATAGCAAAAAAAATTAGATGACATTCAATCTCCTACTGAAAATGTTGAATGAAACCCAATGGCAAAGTACTGATAAGATTGCCTAATTGATTGTAGCTCTAAAAATTTACATAACATCTCTTAATGTCTCAGCACCTTTATTTCTTTGGCTTGTATATTGGAGGAGTTAGAACATGAGTATTAATATTTATGTAAAATTGTGTGAATTATAATCTTCCTCTCCCTTCTTTATTCTTTCCATCTAAGTCTTCTCTCTTTCTTGATGCTGCATGATCTCTGAAAGCTTTAATTGTTTACATATGCATGTTAAATAAAACAGCAGATGTAACTTACTATTCACTATTCAGTCAAAAGGAGCAAGAAAGCCAGCTGCTGGTCAGCACTCTTTTGTCCCAACTCCTACCAATTGTTGTTGTTTTTAGATGGCAACCCTCATAGGATTTTCAGTGGCTGATTATTTTAGGGAGTGTTTAGGCAGTAGACTGCCACATCCTTCTTCCACATTTGTGGTACTGGGTATCAATTTTGGGTCCTCAGAAAGTGAGGTGCAGCACTGTATCAACTGTGGCACACCTCAGCCCAATTCACACTGAAAAATACCTTTATTTAAAAAAAAAAAAAAAGGTTATCCATACCATCCATACCAGTCTACAGCCTACAGCCATACCACCCTGGCGTCTGGTCCCATCAGATCTCAGATGTTAAGCAGGGTAGGGTCTGGTTAGTACTTGAGTAGGAGACTGCCTGGGAATACTGGGTGCTGTAGGCTTGGGAGAAGGACCAAGCAGCCCACTCCCATAACTATCAGTAATCAAAAACTGTGTGAATAACAAAGAAGCATCGACAATGGTATCAGTCATGGCACAGTGTCAGGTAGAGTTTTGTCCTGTTGTACTTAGGGTGGCTATGAGTTTACCCAATTTGAGGGCACCTAACAACACACTAGTCCATGATTCTGCATATAAAATTGTTTATGGAAAATAAAATAATGAAGATGCCAATTTGTAAGTAATTGAAAAATAGTTCTGACAGATCATCTTTGTTAACTGCATCACTTTTACCAAAATTATAATGCAACTTTGTTCTCTTGATTCTGACTAAAGCAATATACAATGAAATCTATTTTGTTACATACTAACTTATATCTGCCTGCAGCTGTAGCCCTGTTGTATCCAATCCCGCCAGATCTCGGAAGCTAAGCGGGGTCAGGCCTGGTTAGTACTTGGATGGGAGACCGCCTGGGAACACCAGTTGCTGTAGGCTTGGGCAATCCACTCCCTAAAATCAATCGGCCATTGAAAACCCTATGAACAGCAGAGAAGCACTGACAATAGTGTTTCGCCTGTTGTGTGTAGGATTGCTATGAATCAGATACCAACTGGACGACACCTAACAACAACAATCTTATATCTATTGATGTAGATTATATTTCTAATACAAAATGACTTCATAAAGAGACTCCAGTGCCCCACATCAGTACTGCTTTTTCCTTATTAGATAAGTTTTATACATTTGTTGGAATCATTCCTGGGATTTCTTCCACACCCCCATATGATCAATATTACGTGTTCTTAATATAAGATTATATAAGCTGTGAGAGAAAGGTGTAAAATGAAATTAAATGATATATGTAAGGATATGTCTTCTAAGGCATTGAAAACTCATATACTTAGATATTTTCATCTGTTTTTTACCTATCACTATGCAAAAATGTGTATAGAAATAGACATACGTTAATATAGCCTACAGCCATACCTCTGTGGCATCCAATCCGATCAAATCTTGGAAGCTAACCAGGGTTGGCTGGAAGGCAGGTAACAACAACAATATAGAAATATACGCACACATATACAATGCTATGTGCTTCTTTTACTTGATCAGCTAGCAAAAAATCATATTGTTAGTTTGTTTTAAGTATTTAAGAAGACCAGTGTTGAGAATTATATATTGTATTATTTGATATGGTTAAAAGTTTGATTTTTAAAAAGTAATACTATGATATCATTTTCTCAGGAGAAATAAGGTTAGGTAAATGACTACTACCATGTGACTTTGATTACTTCATACTAGAGAGAACTTTATTTCTAAAGATTTACTTAATTTTATTCAGTCTTTTTATAGTATAATTATTAGTTGTGCAAAGTGGCCCAGTACTCAGAAGACTGAGGCAGGAAGACTGACTTTGAACACAGCCTGGGAAACATAAGAAACTCTAGGGCAGCCTGGGCTATATAGAAAGAACCTATATAAGTAAATGGGCTGGGGTTTAGCTCAGTTGGTAGAGTACTGCCCTGCACTTTCTGAAGTCCTGCGTTCGAACCCCAGCACTGAAAAAATGGGAGAAGGACCTGGCAGCCTACTCCACAAACAATCTTGAAACAATCAGCCATTGACAACCCGATGAATAGCAAAGAAGCACTGATATAGTGCCAGGCATGACACAGTGTTAGAGAGTATTTCATTCTGTTATACTTAGGATCACTATGAGTCAGACCCAACTTGACAGCACCTAACAACAAACATAAATAAATAAGTAAATAAACATTAACATGAATTAACTGTCCAAGGTAAGGGATTTCATTGTATTATTTACATATATATGCTGTTGTTCTTAGGTACCGTCGAGTTGTGTCCAACTCAAAGCGACCCTCATAGGGTTTTCAATGGCTGGTTGTTTCAGGATTGCCTCGGGAGGGGACTTCCATGTCCTTCTCCCAATTTTTACAGTGCTGGGAATTGAACTCAGGACGTCAGAGACTTCAGAGCAGTGCTCTACCAACTGAGCTAAATCCCAGCCTATTAAATATATGTGTGTGTGTGTGTGTACACATATATATGTATGTGTACATATATATGTATATATATGTGTGTGTGCTTATACACACACACACACACACACACACACACACACACACACACACACACATATTGTTTTTCCTTGGTCATGTGCATCTTCCCCTTCTCTTGCTGTCATCTCTCTCCCTAACTCTGGTCCCCTTCTCCTTTGTTTGAAAATCCTTCTTCTATTTTCAGGTCATCTTTGTTTTTTATTTTTCTTCTTTTTCTTTTTAGTTCTAAAGACTTCATGGTTTTTAAAGTTATGGTGCACTGAATTTATAATTAAGTTGAAATAATTTGCTTTTGTTGTTGTTAGGTGCCATCCAGTCAGGTCCGACTCAGTGACCCTATGTATAGCAGAAAGAAACACTCCCTGATTCTCTGCCAGGCATACATTCTTTTTTATGTATAAGCCCATTGTTGCAGACACAGTTTCAGTGTATATAGTGGAGGGATTTCCTTTTTTTCATTGATTTGCCACTCTCTCAAACATGATATCCTTCTCCAGGGATTGGTTCTTCCTGACAACATATCCAAAATATGTAAGACATAGTCTACTCTTCCTTGCTTCCAAAAAGCACTCTGGTTGCACTTCTTCTAGGACACATCTGTTGGTTCTTTTGGCAGTTCATGGTATTCAATTTTGGTCTCCACCACCATAATTCAAAATCATCTGTTCTTCTCTTGTCTCCCTTATATACTGTCCAGCTTTCACAATCATATGGTGCAATTGGAAATACCATGGCACAAGTCAGGCGCATCTTCATTTTCAACATGATGTCTTTATTTCAATATTTTAAAGAGGTCTTTTGCCACAGAATTTCCCAATGCATTACATCTTTTGATTGTTTCTCTGCTGTTTCCATGGGTGTTGATTGTAAAACCAAGTAAAGCAAAATCTTGCACAAAGTCAATCTTTTCTCCATTATCATGAAGTTGCTTACTGACCCAATTGTAAATATTTTTGTTTTGTTCATGCTGAGTCTCAATTCATACTGAAGGCTATGTCCTTTGATCTTTATCAGTAAATGTTTCAGGTCCTCTTTACTTTCAGCCAGCAGAATTATGTCATCTGCATAACACAGGTTGTTAGTGAGTCTTCCTCTGATCCTAATGCTGTGTCTTCATAAAGTCTAGCTTCTCGGATTTGCTGAGCATAGGGATTGAAAAGGTATAGTGAAAAGATACAGCCCTGATGCACACCCTTCTCGACTTTAAACCAGGTAGTATTTCCTTATTCTGTTCAAACAACTACCTCCTGGTGCATGTCCAGATTACTAATGAGTACAATTAAATGCTCTGGGATTCCCATTCTTCTAGTGTTATCTATAATTTTTATGACCCACAAAATAAAATGCCTTTCAATAGTCAATAAAAAATGTGTAGACATCTTCTGGTATTCTCTGCTTTCAGCTAATATCCATTTGACATCAGTTATAATGTCCCTGATTCCACATCCTCTTCTGAATCCAGCTTTACTTTCAGTCAGTTCCCTGTCTATATAGTGCGGCAACTGCTTTTGAATGATGTTAGTAAAATTTTGCTTGTGTGTGATATTAATGATATCATTTGATAGTTTCCACATTCAGTTTCATTCCCTTTCTTGGAAATACGCACAAATATGGATCTCTTCCAGTCACTTAACCAGGTAGCTATTTTCCAAGTCTTCTGGCATAAACATATTAGCATACTTAGAGCTGCACCTGTTTGTTGAAATATCTCTTACAGCATCCAAATAAAAACTCATATTAATGAATATTTATTGAATATCTAATAAATAGAAAATGCTGTAGGTGGCATCATAGGTAAAATACAGAATAAGTTATAAAATAAAAATAAATTAATAATGTTTTTGAGCACCAACTGTTGTATCCTCACAGTTACAAAAATATGTGGTAAACCACAAAAGTGTTTGTTTCTTATGTAGACATAAATAATACATGATAATTTGATAGAAGTTAACATAAATGGATTAATTTTAAAAACAGGATTTTTCTTCTCTATGTGTAAGAGTTTGTTCCAGTAGTGATAGGAATCATACCATTGTTTTTATGTAATGCTCAGATATCAGCATAAACTATATTAGTTATAGCCATCTAATAAAATGCTTTATAATGAATAAGTTTGTTGAGTTAGAGATGACTCAAAGAAAAAATCAAAATTCAAATGAGATATGATGACCTGAAACATGTAAATCACATAATTGGTGCTTTAAATAATTTATTATTGAATTAAAATAAATAATCAGCAAAGATAATGTCCCTCTTTCCTAGAACAAGTAGGACAATTTCTGTGAATCCTAACATCTGGTTCTCAATAGTTTAAAGGAAATGTCCATCTGCCTGAGGTCTATAATGTAATTACACAGATTAGTACTCTGTCTTTTATTTGAGGGTATTTTTTTCATGAGAAAATATTACTCTTGAAAGCTGTGTAATGTCAGCAACTTTGAATAAATTGATTATCATAAATACATTTAAATTTTTAATGCTTATGTGAAACTTTTGCTCTAGTGACTTCTTTAGATTGCATTTGCAATAAACATGTTTTCTTGTTCTTTTGAATGATATATGATATAAAACTAGTTTCTTCACTAAAGTAAGCAGCTTACACAATTGTTAAATCAAGAAGCTTCATTTGTCAAAAATGAAATTTTCAGATACTAGGTTTGTGATTAATGTCATTGTGAGTATATAATAAATATATAATTTTAAACAAAATGTTAAGGCAATTAATTTATCTAAGACTGTTCCATAGTTGCTTACCAAATCAAAGAATTTAAAATGCCTCTATTATACACCAAAAGATTAAGAATATTTATTTCTTCATTAAAGACTAGTGTTTATAAAACAGTTGTGAATATTTAATCAGATTATTAAAATTTGCCTACAGTATTAATTTGTAAATCATTATTAAATAGGTATACAATGACACAATATTTTCTTGTACATTATTAAAATTGTGTTTAGACTTATATCATAGAAATCTGTTTGGTTAAAAATATGGATGAATGAAATCTCCACAATTCTATTATACCAGTAATGGCTTAAAAAGGTGCTATGGGCCCGGTCGTAGTTCACTTCAACATTAATGTTTCTTTGAAAAAGAAAGTTAATGTTGAGAAATCCTGGTCTTCCTCAATGAGGTGGTTAATTCAATAGTCACTAATTTGTATCTGGAAAAGTAAGGTCATTTTCAATAAAAGTTTAGTAAATTATGGTCAGTTGAATATTGGCAGAAACCATTAGGTGTATGAAACGGTAAATATTGAAGAGAGACAAGTTTCCCATCAGTAAAATTTACTTAATCTAGGTTGAATTCTGCTTTTGCGAGTTGTTCTTCACAACACCTTAAGATTAACTTAATTGTACAAAATAATCATGAGAGAAATTTGATTTCAAACATTTTCATCAGCAGTTTTCTAAGGCACTATTATTGTCTCTAATTGAAGCACTAAACTTCCTGTACTTTTTTTCTTTTCTTTTCTTTTTTTTTTTTTTTTGCCATTATGCTAAGGATATATAATTTCTGCTGATTTAGGTATCCTATGTCAGAGCAGTAAGTATGCAATTAGCTTTAGTTTAAGTGATAGCAGCATGCTATAAATAAGATTCTTAATTGTGTTTGCAAGATTAAAATTCAGCCTCATTGTTTGTTCCCTTTATTTCTTGGTGGCATTGTGGTATATTCACATTGCTACCTCTAAATGAATGTCAACTTGTTTTACCTCGACTGCAGCCGATCGATACTTCATTAGGCTGAATTGTCTTGTGCCCATGCAACCTTGAAGCTGTGGCTTAATTACCACCCGTATTATGCAGTGGCTCAGAGAGCTGTGCTCAGCTGTGTCAGTTCTGAAAAAAAATTTAAAAGCCATGGCATTACCTATGTCTAAGAAGAATGTCCACTTGGTTTAAAAAACAGTAATATTTGATAAAGTAAATATTAACGATTTTTAAAAAATTATTAAAATACACAAATATAATAAGTTCACATTTTGAAAGTCTTATTATTTTGCCAAACTCTGTGAATGGAAACATAATTTTTGTGATCAAGCCATTGTGCAGTAAAGACAATTTAAAACTAATGGCAAAATTGCATTCATATGAAAGAGAAGAGAGGGGAAAGTGCAGTCAAATGGCAATCATGACAAATGACATCTCTTGTCCAAGAGTCATTTTTCCTCACTAGACTGATTTGTCATCCTCACTTTTGACATTTTTCATCCTGCTATGAAATCACACTGACAGAATAAGATATTTCAAGACTTAACAGCAGGCCACAGAAGATGGTTTTGTGCCTCCATTTATTTTTTGGTTGGCTGTTTTAGTTTTGATTTTTAAGCTGTTAAAAATGTGGACATACAAAACAAAGTTCTAACAAAATATTATCTGTTAGGCAACTCCATCGAAGAAGATCATTTCAAAATAAAATGTGCAATGATATAAAATATGCTTAATTGACAATAAATCTCTCTTTTGCTCATATTTAATATGTACCAAAATACCAAAAGTTTTGTTTGGCTTATCACTTAATGAGTCATTTAACAGATTCAGCAGTTCATGCCAAAATCCTGGAATTGAAACAGTTCCTTGGAAAAATAATCAAAACAAGAAGATTGTTCATCACCTCACAGACCCACAAAATTTAGATAGGAATTTGGCCTTGGAATTTATATCAGTTTTCTAGGGTTGTCATAACAAAGGACCATAAATTGATGGCCTAAACCAACAGAAATGTATTGTCTCACAGTTCCTGAGGCTAGAAGTCTGAAGCCAGGGTGTGAGCAGGGCTCTGCTCCCTGTGAAACCTGTGGAGGAATGCTTTCGTGCTTCTTCCTAGCATCTGGTGAGTAGCTAGCAGTCTTTGGCATTTCTTGTTTTGCAGCTATGTGACTAATCTCTCCATCAACTACACACAAATTGTAGGCTCAAAATAGCCTCTTGAGCTTGAATGCAAGATGGGGTCCTTTCTTTCTCTCTCCTTTGCTCCTTTTTTCTTTCATTTCTCTTGTCTTTCCTTCCTTCCAGAAGCATTTATTGAAGAATAATCATATCCTAGAGAATTAATATTTAGGGATATTTGAATCAAAAAAAATTTCAAGTACATCACAGTTTTCTTTACAGGTATAGTGTAGGAAGTAGTCATGTATTTTTAAAAGATTTTCTAAAATACCCTTTTCATTGTTTAATGGGCATGTAAATCACTTGAGAATCTTGCTCAAATGAAACTTCTGAGATAGTAAACCTGTATTGGGCCCAGGATTCTGCACTTGAAACAACTATTCAAGTGATACCAGTACTACTGCTTAGTGGAGTACATTTAAATAGCAAAGCTCTGAAAGGAACAAATACAGGAGAAATATTTACTTTCAGCTAAAGAGCCAGAAAGCTCTTGAATAACATAGTTACATGTGATATATATATATATAAGAGTAGGTTGGGTTGTCGAATACAGAAAGAGGTCAAGGGCATTGCAAAGAGTAAAGGAATGTGTTAAATGAGTGGCCTGAATTGCAGTGTGATGGAAGTGGCCTGAGTGAGTGGAATGATGTACTGGTAGATTATTGCAGCTTTGCAGACCAGGTTAAAATGTGTAAACTTACTCCTAGTCAAGAAGAACCACAGCTGTGTTAAGAAGAATGACCTTGTGTCAAGGAAAGGTCTAGTAGCAGGACACTTAGAATCTGTTCAGCAAATGCTCATTGGATGTCTGCTATATACTAAGTCTGTCACTCATAAAACTTTAGTGAAAAAGACAAAGCCTATATTATGCTGGGTTTTGCAGTCTCCTGAAAAGGTATGGCCTTCAGGAAGCAAATGATCTCTGTAGGAAGAGAGGCATCAAGGAAGAATGTGAATTCAAAATCTAGTAAGATCTATTTCACATCATGAGAAAATATTCATGATGTATTTTTAAATGCAATAAATAGGCTTCAAATTTCAGAGTAAATATAAAAATATCAAATAGCCTTTTGTTTCTGTTCCTTCCTTTTACTAGGCTAAAGTGACATTAGTATGATTTAAAAAGTGAAAGAAAGAAAGAGAGAAAGAAAGAAAGAGAGAGAGAGAGAGAGAGAGAGAGAGAGAGGAAGGGAAAGAGAAAAAAGGATGTGGAATTGGGTAATTCCATACATACCAAAAACCAAACAAAAGGAAAAAAGAGAGACAGAAAACAGCAGCAAAAGAAAGGTGCTGAGTGGATGAGTGGCAACTGTCTCAGCACACTTTGCTGTTGTTAGGGGCTGTGGAGTCCTGTCCGACTCATAGCAACCTTCATAGGGTTTTCAATGGCTGATTGTTCCAGGATTGCTTTGGGAGTGGGCTGCCAAGTCCTTCTCAGGGTTTTGTAGTGCTGAGGATGGAACTCAGGGCTTCAGAGATCACAGAGCAGCACCATACCAACTGAGCTAAACCCAAAACCAAAACCAAATACCGAACAAAACAGAGAAAATAAAAGAGAGAAGGAGGATACCGAGAAGCAGGTAGAGTATCCCTGCACAATCCTAGAAAAACTCAGAAATGGGAGGCATTGAGCATTTTTGAGGGCAGAGATGCTGAAATAGAAGACTTTGTTGAATATCTGAATAAGAAACAAACTAGACAAGTGAGAGTCCTTTCTACTCTGTGGTCTTGTTGTGAGGTGCTGTCAAGTTGGTTCCCTCACGTAGAGACCCTATGCATGACAAAATGAAACACTACCCCTTCTAGTCAGGTAATTATTCATTCCTACCTTGGTAAATATGGGAGAAGGGCCTGGCAATCCACTCCCAAGGCAATCCCGAAACAGTCAGCCATTGAAAACCCTATGAGGGTCACTATGAGTCGGATACCGACTCGATGGCACCTAACAACCAAACCAACAACCTTGGTAAAAGATAGAGGTTTGAGAAGCAGATATCTAGAAAAGAAAAATAGGATTCTAAACTCATGGTTACCAGGCACAACTAAGCAATGAAGATGGTGAAGATAAATGAAAGTCTGTGCTTTGAATCCTGAGACCCCTTCCCTTAACCCATAGGGCTCTGTGCTTCCATTCAGCTCTGAGTACAGTGTCAACAAGACAAGAAAGAGTAACAGTCACTTCTTCTTTCTTGGATTGCTATGATAAAGGAAAAAGAAGGAACCCACTAACACCTACACAGATTCCTGGATAAAGAAGACTTCCCAAGAGGCCTCACTCAAAAAGGAAACTTCCTTCCCTCTCCTCACCTCCACACATACACTTTAGTTCTTTTCTTTTAAATTTATTTCTGTTATTAGATGCCATTGAGTCTAATTCATAGTGACCCTCATACGGTTTTCCATGGCTGTTTTGGGATTGCTACAAGAGTGGATTGCCACATCGTTCTCCTGGTTTTGTGGTGCTGGGGATCAAAAAGATGGCCTCAGAGAGTGCAGCACAGCACTCTACCAACTGAGCTAAACAAATAATTAGAGACTGCAGAAATTTTATAAAATGAAAGACAGAAATTGAAATGAACATGGACTTTAAAGAAAGTTGAAGAAAATCCAGGTAACTGGAAAACAATGACAGAAGAGTTTTCACACTAAAATTTTTATGGAATGATATTTTCAAAGTTGATAGAATAGATAGACCTGAGTTTATAGACTGAAAAGGGCCACAAAATGTCTAGGACAGTGGGGTAAAAAGTACAGATGTGCTTTTTTTAGAATTCCAAAACAATAGGTATACATTAAAATCCTCTAAACTTTCAGAGAGAAAACAAGTAAATACTTATAAATTGAGCCAAGATGCTCAATTTATGCTGTAAATTATGCTGGCATTAACATTTTTAATAGCATGAGTATAAGCTAGAAGAAAATGGAAGAATGTTTGTAAAAATCTAAGAGAAAACTCTCTCTAACTTGGAATTCAGTTTCTAAATACACTGTCATCCAATTATGAATAAAAATGCTTTTAGAAAGGCAATGTATCAATGCCCCTTGTCAACTTTGTCTTATTTATTTTTGGGGCACTCTTGGGAACACATGACCTAACAAATAATTTATTAACTAAAAGTTGAGAAACACATAGAATATTGGTACTAAGGAATTAAACACTGGAGGGAGGCAGAGCTAATCCAAGGAAAAAAACAAAGAAAATTTCAAAATTGGCAGCTTATCCTGAGACCCAGAGGCAAATAGTTCTGATAGAAGAATAGAGAAAAGTAGTATAAGAGTGAGTTCTCCTTCATGAAAAACCAAAACAGATAAACCCAACTGCACATCAAAAAAAATATATAAACCAGATGTGGTAATTCAGTTCTGTAATTCTTCCACTTAGGAGGTCAGGATAGAAGGACCATGAGTTTGAGGCCAGCCTTGGCTATGTAGTGAAACCCTGTCTCAAAAAACAAAAACAAAAAACAAAACACAAAAACAAAAACAAAAATAAAACAAATCGAGAAAATAAGAAAGCAAGAATGAAAGAAAGAAAGAGAGAAATAAATTAAATATAAATATTGCACACTGCATGGGGCATATGTATACATTGAATATATAATTATCGTAGTCTAAACATGAGGATTGATTTCTACTAAAACTCTGAGAATAGGAATTAGGTTTGGGAATTGTAAGAGAGAGGTTTTCAATTTCAAGAATTCAAATGATAACCTCTAAAGAAAGAAGTTTTAGTTGTTATTAGCAGATTATTGAAACATGAAGCTACACATCAAAAGAAATAGGCAAGAGCTGAAAGTGGTGGCCACTAGGGGATACAGTTGGTGCAGAGGGTACCTGCTTTTCACCATCAGTCATTTGAAATGTGAAATTATGTGCATTCACTACTTGAAAATAATAATGGTAAAATATTTTTAAAATCTTGTATGTGAACTACAGTATAATAAATAGGGAGCCAGGCAAGAGCCTATCTAGCTGAGAAGTGGAAAGATTTCACCACCTTGAATCTGGTGGACAGACTAGCCTTTTCTAAGGGAAGGAGCATGTGAAGTGATTTGAAGGATACAAAGGAGCCACAGCTGTCACAAGAAAAAAAACATCTTGAAGTCAGTGGCACTGTCAAAGGCATACTAGAGAGAGATCGGGTTGTAGGTATGGAAATAATGCACAAGTGAAGATGAAGCTTAGTGAAGAGGAAAGGATAGTGACCTCTGATGAACATACAAATGTAGGTAGGAGAAAGCAGGTTAGGGGACATTGGCACTTATATTGAGGAATTTACATGAAAACCATCAGGAAACCATCAAAGTCCTTAAAGTTAGGGCCATATGCATGATAAATCAGATTCTTATTAAAAAGGAAAATTCTGGAAGCTGAGGGATGAAGCTGCAAGAGGAAGGAGTTACTGTGTTTTGGGATAGGAATGATGGTATCTAGACTAGGAGAGTGTTAATGGAGATGGAGGGGAGTGGTGGATTCAAGCTCATTTTGGGGGTTGAAATTTCTGATGGAAATGCAAAGGAAACACAGATGAAAAAACAAAACAAAATAAACTGGGCACGGTGGTGCACGCCTCTAATCCGAGTGACCAGGGAGGCAGAGGCAGGAGGATTGCAAGTTTGAGACCAGAGGTATTGTGTGTAATTTAGCGAAACCCTGTCTCAAAAAGTAAAAAGTAAAGAAAAAAAAAAAATGGACTGGAGTTGGAGCTCAGTGGTATAGCACTTGCAAAGCATGCAAGCGGGAGGCCCTGGGTTCAACCCTCAGTAATGCAAAAAAAAAGAAAAGAAAAAAAAAGAAATAAAAGAAAAAGCCAAACAACATCAACAAAACAACAACAACAACAACAAAACAACCAAAAAAATCATGAGGGGAGAAACTGAGGGAGTGGTAAGAACAGCAAAGACACCCAGATTCAAAAGACAATTTGGAATGAGAATTTGTTCTGGCGACGAATGTGCTAGTGTGAATGGAGAGAGTGGCTGATTCCACTCAGATGTTTCTAGCTTTGGATTCTGGCAGGATCAAGGCTCTTGCCCATTTTTAGAATATTAGGAACTTGGAAGGCTTTTTCTCAATAAAAAGTCAGTTATTTCACTAGGCATATTTTGATACCAGTACGTGCTAAAGCCACACAGTAATTCCTGGAATCATTCCACAGCTTTCAAATGAGATCTGTCAGAAATTATTTTCCTTACATTTAGGTACCTTTAAATCAGATTAAAGTGCCCTGGTTGTTAAAATATTATTTAACAGTAGGATTGTTATTCTCTTAGTCCCACAGGCTGATGAAATTGAAATCAGCTTTCTCAAACTTTTTTCCTTAGCTCACATAATAAAGTTGTGTACACTTTCCTAGTAATTACTCTCCAAATCCCTAACGTCTTTATACAGTTCATCTCTATTTTAGCCTCTCACCTCACTTATCCCAACATGCTGCAAGATCTTACTTTCTGGTCCTTCTATTCTTTTTCTTCTTTTTCCTCTTTAATCTTGAGTGCCTGTAGTAGACAACTTCTGTCATTTTTCATTCAACTACTGTTGGCCATGGTACACTCATATAGAAAACTATAATTGTGTATGATGGTAAGTGTCATATATCAGGTTTTCGTGACAAATGATCTTGAAAAATTTCCTCTATGTATAATATGTGTTTTAGTTTGTCTACTTTCGTTTTCTGTTACATCAATTAGAAATTGTTCATATGATAAGCAATTCCTGTGTTTGTTAGACATCATTATTTTCATGTGGTACATCCTAAAGTGAAAACTTGAAGACTTTCAGCCTTTCTCTCAAGGGAACAATTTCCTTTGCAGAAATGCTTCCACCTCATTTTCATTAAATTATAACATTTTCAGAAATAAGTGGATGTTAAAAGTAAAATTTAGTTCTCTTAATAATCAAACGGGGCTGGGATTTAGCTCAGTTGGTAGAGCGCTGCGGTCTCTGAGGTCCCGAGTTCAATTCCCAGCACTGCAAAAATGGGAGAAGGGCCTGGCAATCCACTCCCAAGGCAATCCCAGAACAGTCAGCCATTGAAAACCCTATGAGGGTTGCTAGGAGTCGGATACCAATGTGACGGCACCTAACAACAATAACAACAATAATCAAACGCCTGCAGCCATACCACTGTGATATCTGATCCTGTCAGATCTTGGAAGCTAAGCAGGGTCCGGCCTGGTTAGTTCTTGGATGGGAGACCGCCTGGGAACACCAAGTGCTGTAGGCTTGGGAGAAGGACCCAGAAACCCACTCCCAAAAGTCAATCTGACATTGAAAACCCATGAATAGCAGAGAAGCACTGACAATAGTGTTTCTTCTATTGTACATAAGGTTGCTATGAGTTGGATACTGACTTGATGGCACCTAATAACAACAACAATAAAAATCAAACACAATTGACTGGAACATCCAGCTGCATTATCAAGTGTTTATTTGTCACATCATTTCTTCATTCATGGATGTATTGTGTTTTTGTTTTGTGCCAAATGCTAGTTATCTGAAGATGTGATGTATTATGTTATTTCTGCCTTGGGATGCAATGTTTCCTGCTACTCCTCACTTTTGACTATTTAGGACTCAGGATAAAAAATGACTTAGTTAATTTTTTTATAATTACATTTTCAAATTTCTCCTTTTGTTTCTGTGATGATATGGCACTTGATATTTATGTGACTTTTTGTTTTATTTACTGGTTTCATTAATATAAACATTAGTTATCTTGTAGCTCTGTTAGATTAACAAAAGAAAAGTTTGTGGTTATACCAGTAGGGCACTTGCCTACCATGTATGAAGCCCTGGGTTCTATCCCCAGTGCCAAAAAAAATAAAAAATAAAAATAAAAATAAAAAAGTAAGAATAAAGCTTGGTGTGGTAGTCGTTTGGATTGAAGGCCAATTGAGCAACATAGTGAACTGAACAACAGACTTCACTACATAATAAAATCCTGTCTCAAAAAGCAAAAAATAAAGAAAACACCAAAAAAAGACAAAACCCAAAAACAACAACAAAAAAAACCATGCTTTTTAACCCTTTGTAGTTTCTACAACCCCCACAAGTCTGTCAGTTTGTCATACTGTGGAGGCTTGCCTGTTGCTATGAGGCTGAAATCTGTGCCTCTGGTATCTCAGATACCAGCAGGGTCACCCGTGGTGTATAGGTATCAGCTGAGCTTCTAGACTAAGACCAACTAGGGAGTAGGACCTGGCAATCCACTCCTGAATGTTTTATTGACTATGCAAGGGCATTTGACTGTGTGGATCATAATAAATTATGGATAATACTGCAAAGAATGGCAATACCAGAGCACCTACTTGTACTCATGAGGAATCTGTACATGGACCAGGAGGGAGTTGTTTGAACAGAACAAGGAAACACTGCTTGGTTTAAAGTTGAGAAGGGTGTGCAGCATGGCTGTATGCTTTCACCATATCTCTCCAATTTCTGTGCTGAGCAAACGATCTGAAATCTGGACTTTGTGAAGAAGAACAGAGCATCAAGATTGGAGGAAGATTCATTAACAACCTGTGTTATGTAGATGACACAACTCTGCTTACTGAAAGTGAAGAAGATTTGAAACATTTACTGAGGAAGATCAAATAACTTAGCTTTCAGTATGGATTGCGACTCAACATCAACAAAACAAACATCCTTACAACTGGTTCATATGCAACTTTGCAACAAATGGAGAAAAGATTGAGGTTGTCCAAGATTTTGCTTTACTTGATTCTACAATCAACACTGGTGGAAGCAGCAGTGAAGAAATCAAAAGACATATTGCTTTGGGAAAAGCTGTGGCAAAGATCTCTTTAAAGTATTAAAAAGTAAAGATGTCACATTGAAGACGAAGGTGCACCTGATTCATGCCATGGTATTTTCAGTCACACCATATGGTTGTGAAAGCTGGACATTGAACAGGGGAGAGTGGAGGAGAATTGATGCTTTTGGATTATGGTGCTGGAGGTGAGTATTAAATATACCATGGACTTCCAAAATAACCAACAGATGCGTCCTAGAGGAAGTGCAACCAGAGGACTCCTTGGAAGCAAGGATGGCTAAACTGCATCTTACATATTTTGGACATGTAGTCAGGAGGGATCAATCCCTGTAGAAGGATATCATGTTTGGGAGAGTGGCAGGTCAATGAAAAAGAGGAAAACCCTCCACTAGATGGATGGATACAGTGTCTGCAACAATGGGTTTAAACATAAACAAGATCATGTGCCTGGCACAGAATTGGCAAGTGTTTCCATCTGCTGTACATAGGCTATGAGTCAGACTTGACTGCATGGCACCTAATAACAACAACAAGTTTCTACAAAGTTATGTGATTGTGAATTTATTATTTGCATCCTGATTTTGGTTTTATTTTTCTTTATCCAGCATAGTTTATATATTCTTACTATTCAATTATAGCATTAATAAATGATACATAATCTGGCATGTTGTATGGAAAATACTACTTTTTCATAAATATGTATATATGTACGTGTATATATATGTATATGTGTTTTCATGTTTGTATGTATGTTGCTTTAGGAAGCACCAAATTTCTGAGCATATATCTTGTGCTGTTTTTAGAATAAATATTCTGAAATAAGGAAGAAACCACTGGCTTTATAGAACATTCATTATGTAAGTTAGAACAGAAAAAAAGAGGAGAAACTGCATAATCTTATAAGTAAGGTTTTTAACTTTAAGTAATACTTTTGCTTATAGGTATTGACTTATTTAAATAGCTTCTGTATTTGTTTTATCATGTTATAGAAACTTTGAAATTTTGTTGTATTCTATTGTCTTAAAGAATATACTTTTGGAATAATAGTGATCATTAGGGAAAATAATATCTGATTCTGTAAATAATAAACTAATTCATATATTAATATTGTTTTGATTAATGCTCATTAAAGTTATTTGTCTTATTTGTAATGAAAGAATAAATAATTCTAAATTCATTTTGGTACTAAATCATAAAATATTTTTCTTTTAAATTTTATTTAGTATTCCATTGTTGTGGTGCTGGGAATCAAACCAGAGCCTTGTGCATGCTAGGCAAGTTTTCTACCCTAACCCTCCTTTTAAAACTATCCTATCTGGGTAAGGTGAGATAAAGTAATTTGAGTTCATGTTTTAGAGGAGTCGATGTGTCTATAACTGGTTAGTGTCTTCTTACTGTCCAGAGTTTGCAGAGCTCTTCAAATTTCAGAAGTGACATTTATATCCAAAGTTGTGCATTGTAATTTATGGTCAAAGGATTTGACTTTCCTTATTTTAAGATATTTTCAATTTTTTTCATTTTGTTTTGTTTGTTTTGCTTGTGGTGCTAGAGATCAAACTCAGAGCCTTGCACATGCTCTACCATGGGCTCCCGCCCTGCCATGCTTTCAATGCCCTTGTAGACTAAGATTCTCTAAATCTATGAGCCAAAATAAATGATTCTTTCCTTAAGTTGTTCTGCCAAATGTCATTCTGACACAAATGCCACAAGTGGCAATGTAGTAACAGTTAAAAAACCAAGATGTTAACAATGAAGGTGCACAATATTGAAAAAAAATGAAGTTAGATTATAAAATTAGCATCTAATTCCAAAGTGGAAAACACCACTTAGCTGATTTATGGGAAAGAATGCTTATATACAGAATGAAACTATCATTTTAGTGGCTATGTATGCTATGGAAAGATATTCATCAATGAATATTACATGAAACTTGGGTAGCAGTTTAATAAATTGGAGCATTGGATATAAAGTAATTTATGTTTTTTTCTGGAAGATTAGCACTTATAAACATTTCACTTGCTTTTTAAAATGTTTAAATTTTTTTTTAGTTTTTAAATTGTATGTATTAAATGTGGCCTTTTATCCATAGTTATTTACCCTATTTATTTATTTATTTATTTATTTTACTGATGGGGTTAAACCTTGGGCTTCACACATGTTAGGCTAGTGCTTTACCAGTGGACTTCACCTCCAGCCTCTTTTTATTTTATTTTATTATTTTTTTAATTTTGAGAAAGGATCTCACTAAATTGCACAGGCTGCCTAGGGTTTCTAACTCATGATCCTCCTGCCTCAGCCTCATGAGGCACTGGGATTACAGGAATGCCACACAGTGCCTGGCCATCTTGTATTTTAGATTTTATCTACATAGCAAAACCCATGTAATAATTTTCCATTTTAAATAGCTTTTATAATCTAGGCAAGATAAAATTACTTGATATATATAAACTGTGATCAATTACTGTTTTTCTTTTTACCCTCATTACAGGAAAAGACACATTGCCATTAATATCCTTCAAAACATTCCCCTTGTCTTTGAACACACTGATCCCATTCTTCTTGCAGCTCTCTGAAGCAGGTCCAAAGGTCTTCTATCCTGAGTGTCTTCAGTTATGCTCTTGTGGCTGTCCCCATGTTCTGAATCAGCTCCAAATATTTTTACCTTTCATGGTTACTTTGACCTTGGGAAGAGTCAGAAGTTGCATGCTGCTAGAGCCAATGAATAAGGTGGATAAAAACACACTATGATACTTTATTTGACAGAAATTGCTGTACCAAAAGTAATGGGTGACACAGAATGTTGTTATGATGGAGAATAAAACTGAAGACACTCCAGAAAGAGGACATCTAGAACTGCCTCAGAAAGAATGATGGGACAAATGTGTTGAAAGCCAGGGAGAGTCTTTTGACGGGGATTTTTGGCAATGTGTCTTTTACTATAATAATCTAAACATTCATTATGTTTTTCAGTCATATCTCATAATCATTTACTTTCTATTTTGTCAAAGGTATGTAGGAAAATTTCCTAAGTAGAAATTTTTCTAATTTCTTAGAAAGTTATTTTAGCCTATGCAAACATTTTTAGTTTTGCAACTCAATTGAAAAGAAAAAACTATGTCAATGGCACCCATGAGTATACTAGTTATTTTACCACCAAAATACACTTATGTAGCAGAGTGTAGGCACATACATATATAATCCCCATACTTGGGATAGTGAGTCAGGAGGATAACAAGTTTGAGGTCAGCCTGGGTTACATAGGGTGACACCATTTAAAAAATGTAAATATAATTATGGTTATGATTTAATATTTGAAAAATACTGAAATGTGTTAGCATTAAAATTTTCTTACAGCAAAGCAATCTTGCTGTCTAGGAATAATTTTGTGATTCCAGGTATAATAGAATGTCATAGAACACAGGCAATCTTAGCAGAACCTGTCACAATTCATCCCTGTCAATGGAAGGGCAATCAGGAAATAACAGTAATACTTCTTTTCAGTCATGACTTATCTTCATTGTAATCTCATTTTTTAAAATAATTATTTCCACATTTTGTTTTTGTTTTCAAATGATTCTATATTGTATATCTTGTCCACCTACTTTTGACTACATTTTTTTTGAGAAATCCGTTATTGGATGTACTCATACACAAATAGTACTAATGATCTGTACTGAAAAATACACTGAATAGTTCAAAAGCCCAAATGTCATCATCCTCTAAAAAATAATGAAGACTAAATGCAAGAGATGTTCCCAATTCATGATTACAATCAAATTAAATTTATTTATGGACAGGAACAGGAAATAATATGAACATAAAAGCAGCTGCACATTTGGTGTGGACGTGGGTAGGCTTTGCTTATCATTTGAATTAGAAATTATATTTAGGCAACAAAACATCTCAACAGCATTAAAACAAACTAAGGATCAATTTTATCAAGGGAACGATAATATGGCTTATTGTTCAATTCTTTTTCTTTTTCTGAAATTTTATGGAGGCATGTTTCATATACCATACAATTTATTCATTTTAAGTGCACAGTTCAGTGGTCTTAGTATATTCACAAGTTGTGTAACAATCCTCACAATCTAATTTTAGAAAATTTTCATTACCTGCAAAGGAAACTCCATATACTTTGGGAGTGGGTCTCCATTCTTAGTGTTTTCTACCTTCCATCTTTTTTCCTTTCCTGCCACCCAATCTCTTGGCAGCCACTAATTTACTTTTAATTTCTTTGGAACTTTCTGTTTTAGTTATTTCATATAAAGAGAATCTTATGAAATGTATATTTTTTGACTTCTTTTTTTTAGAATAATGCTCTCAACGTTCATCCACATGGGAATGTGTATCTATAAGTTGTTCTTTTTATTACTGAATACCTTTCAATTGCCTCAATATACTACATATTGTTTTTCCATTCACCAATTGAGGAACAAACTATTTTGACTACTATGAACGATATTGCTATGCACATTCATGTATGAGATTTTGTGGGGACATTTCATTTTTCTCTGATAACACCTACAAAGTGGAATTGCTAAGTAGTATAGTTGTTATTAAATGTCATCAAGTCAGGTCTGACTCATAGCTACCTCAGGTATAACAGAACCAAACACTACCTGACACTGTGCCATGCACACTCTTTTTATGTTTGATCCCATTGTTGCAGTCACTGTTGTTTCTTCTCACTTTGATTCATGCTACTCAGGAAATGGAGATCCCAGGGGCTCTACTCTATTCCCATCAGTAAGGTCGGCTCTACTCTGAGGAGGCAACTCTTCCCCAGTCATATTTTGAATGGCTTCCATCCTGGGTGACTCATTTTCCAGCACTATATTTGACAGTGCTTCTTTGCTATTCACAGGGTTTTCAATGGCTACTGGTTTTGGGAGTGGGCTGCTAGGTCACTGTCTTTAGTCTGTCATGGTCTGGAAGCTCAGCTGAAACCTGTCCACCATGGGTGGCCCTGAAGGTATCTAAAATACCAATGACATAGCTTTTAACATCACATCAACACACAAGTCCCCACAGCATGACAAGTTGACAGACAGTGTGTAGGGGAGTAATATGGTAACTATATATGTAACATTTTAAAGGACTGCAAAAAGGTTTTCCAAAGCAGTAGTATCACTTTATAGTGTTACCAGTAACATGTGCATGTTCTAATTTCTTCACATCCTTAACCCTTGAAATTGACTATGATTTTTAAAAATTTTGTCTATCTTAATGTGTGTAAAATGATGTCTCATTATGGTTTTAATTCATATTTCATAAAGACTAACAATAACTGACAATGATGTTAAAGATATCTATCTGTTTTATTGACTATGGCACTCAACTTTGTGGATCACAATAAATTATGGATAACATTGTAAATAATGGGAATAACAGAGCACATAATTATACTCATGAGAAATCTGTACATGGACCAGGAGGTAGTCATTTGAACAGAGCAAGGAAACACTGCCTGGTTTAAAGTCAAGAATGGAGTGCACCAGGGCTGTATCCTTTCACCACACCTCTTAAAACTCTATGCTGAGTAATTCTGAAAGGTGGAATTTATGAACAAGAACACGACATCATGATTGGAGAAGACCCACCAACAACCTCTATTATGCAGATGATACAACTCTGCTTGCTGAAAATGGACAGGATTTGAAATATTTACTGATGAAAATCAAAGAACATAGCTTTCAGTATGGATTGTACCTCAACATCAACAAAACAAAAATTCTTAAAACTGGGTGAGTAAAGAATGGTATTAATATAAATGGACTAGAAAGTTCATGTAATAGTACTGACAATGTAAAAAGAAAGTTCACTACAGAAAAAAATTCTATCTTAAACAGAATTGGAACCCAAGGATATATAGAAAAATATTACCATAAAAAGACAAGCAAATAGAAGAGAAGTCTTTGGTGGGGGGATGGGACGGGGAGAGGAAGCACACAAGAGCGTAAGGGGGAACTTATGTATATAATGTACAACAAAATGTGTATATGGTAATGTCACGATGCAAAGCATGTCAGAATGAATCACATTAAGGTGTACATTAAAAATTTCCAATTTAAAAAAAACTGGGTGAGTAAGCAACTTCATGACAAATGGAGAAAAGATTGAGATTGTTCAAGATTGTGCTTTATTCGTTTCTATAATTAACATCCATGGAAGTAGCAACCCAGAAATCAAAAGATGCATTGCATTAGGAAAACTGTTGCAAAAGACCTCCTTAAAGTGTTGAAATGTCACACTGAAAAGAAAGTTCCGTCTTACTCATGCCATTGTATATTCAGTCGCATTATATGGTAGTGAAAGCAGGACATGAATCAGGGAGACAGGAAAAGAATTGATGCTTTTGAATTGTGCTGGAGATAAATATTGAACATACCATGGACTGTAAAAAGAACTAATAGAGCTGTCTTAGAAATGCAACCAGAGTGTTCCTTGGGAGCAAGGATGGATAGGCTCTGTTTTATGTATTTTGTACATATTGTACAAAAGCAAGACTTTTTAGAATTTTCTTCAAGCGCACATTTATAGTAAATTAATTTTAAGTGTTATGTTTTTAAGACATTTTTCAAATTGTACCATCAATATATTTTCTTCTTCATGAAAACTTTATTCAGAACCTCATAAAAAGTATGGGAGAAAGACATGGCTATCCACTCCTGAGGCAATCCCTATACAATCAGCCATTGAAATCCCTATGAGGAGCACTATGAGTCAGACTCGACTTGACAGCACCTAACAACAACAACAACAACAATAAAAGCTGCAAAGAAAATTCTCCCAAATGTTGTTGTGTTGTTAGGTGCCGTCAAGTTGGTGTCTGACTCATAGCCATCCTATGTACAACAGGCAAAATACCATTGTCAGTGTTTCTCTGCTATTCATACAGTTTTCAGTGGTGGATTGATTTGGGAGTGGGTTGCAGGGTCCTTCTCCCAAGCCTACAATATCTGGTGTTCCCAGGCAGTCTCCCATCCAAGTACTCACCAGGCTAGACCTTGCTTAGCTTCTGAGATTTCATAGGCTCAGACCCCACAGTGCTATGGCTGCAAGCTTTCCCCCAAAATAGTACACACATAATCATGGATACAAGATGGTGCATATAAGACCCTTTGTTCATAACTTCTGGAAGATGGGATTGTGGCTGCCTGGAAACTCTGATAGATATCATCTTTATTTTTACCATAAACAATGAAATAATTGAATTCTGAAAATTTTTGAGATTATTGAATAGATATAATTCTACTGAATTGTAAAAAAAGGACTACACAGTGAAAATTTAGTGACTTTTGCCATACATTATAGGTTTTTCATCCTTCACTGTTTTTGTTTCTATTTTGATTCTCTGAAGCTTCTATATCATTACATTGTTACTCTCACTTCATTGAGAACAGAAGTTTTGCCACATCAATGGCAAAAATTTGAGATTCTTCATCTACAGAGTGTTTAGAGAAATGAGTTTAAACTCAATTGGTAACTATAATAATAGTGCATTTTGTTGTCTCTTAGATAAAAAGTTATATATTTTATTTTATTGGAAAGAACAATATGTAAATGTCAAGCAAATAAAAATCCACATCATTAGTCATTGTCAAGATCAATAGAGAAAGAGAGTGACAAAAGCAAAAGCCTTGGTGATCACAGTTTGCCCAGCAATAATTACAAAATGTTCACAGAATCATGGTGATGAACTGAAACACTCATTGACATAAAAGTGACAACTTTCAATCAAATGTAAGTTAGCAAGTCACTTGTTGAGTTCCTGCTATGTTTTTAGGGCTCTCATTGATAATTTTCCTTGACTAGAGTCTGATGGACTCTTACATGTCTCTGAAATGTGTAGACAAATACAAATTCCCAAACACCAAAAGTCTGCTTGTCATTAGGGTTTATTTTTTTAATCAGGAATATTAATATTTGTTAATTTGAGTCTATTTTTCCCCATTTATTTGATTATCCCTTGGGGCTATACTTGAATTGTTTTGAGCAACATAGAAGCAGAGGATAATAGAATAGATGAGGACTGGAATTTTTTTTTTTTCAGTACTGGAGGTTAAACCCAGGGCCTCATGCTTGCATGCTTTGCAAATGCTAGACCACTGAGCTGCATCCCCAGCCCTTTTTTTTTTTTTTTTTTTTTTGAGTCAGGGTCTTGCTAAATTACACAGACTGCCTCTGGTCTCAAACTTGCGATCCTCCTTCCTCACCCCCTGAGCCACTGGGATTACAAGCATGTGCCACTGTGCCCAGCTAAGGACAGGAAATTTAAGAAATGTGTATATAGTCATACATCACAGGGAAACACATTGTTAATGATTGTCTCATTGTGTGGACACCACAGAGTACCTACACAAGCCTAGACATTACAGCCCACAGCACATCTAAACTCTATGGTATAGCCAATATCTCCTAGATAATCTTGCACAACATATTACCTTCCCAGATACTATAGGCAATTGTAACACAATGTTAAGTGCTTATGTATCTAAATGTATCTAAACAGAGGAAAACTACAGTAAATATACAATATAAAAGAAAAAATAATACTTCTATAAATTGGGCTGGGATTTAGCTCAATTGGTAGAGCACCGCTCTGCAATCCCTGAGGTCCCGAGTTAGACTCCCAGCACAGCAAAAATGGAGAAGGATATGGCAATGCAAAATGCAATCCTGAAGCAATCAGCCATTGAAAATCCCTTAAGGGTTGCTATGAGTAGGACATGACTTGATGGCAACTAACAAAAACACAGATGCACCTGTAGGACTGGAAGTTACTCTGAGTGAGTTGGGGAGTGAATGGTGAGGGAATAAGTGGCCTAGCACATTACTATACACTGCTGTACACATTATAAACACTGCACACTTAGGCTACATTAAACTTAAAATGACTGCCATACCA
This sequence comes from Pedetes capensis, assembly GCA_007922755.1. Taxonomy (NCBI): domain Eukaryota; kingdom Metazoa; phylum Chordata; class Mammalia; order Rodentia; family Pedetidae; genus Pedetes; species Pedetes capensis. The sequence continues at coordinate 18,083 of VMDO01014801.1, read as the reverse complement.
CTGTGGTGTCCCATCCCGTTAGATTTCTGCAGCTAAGCAGTCAGGCCTGATTAATACTTGGATGGGAAACCTGGAAACCTCCTGCTATAATCTTGGGAAAAGGATCCAGGAAACCACTCCCTAGAAACAATCAGCCACTGAAAACCGTCTGTTATACATAGGGTTGCTATGAGTCAGACAGCAAACTGATGGCACCTAACAACAACAAATTCAAAACATGTTTTCCTTCTTCAATAACAAATTAGTTTACTACAACTTTTTTACATTATTAAATTATTTAACTTGTTGACTCTTTTGTAATAACAATTTAACACTTAAACACATTATATAGCTGTACAAATTTTCATTCTATAAACTTTTCTCTATTTTTAAATTTCTTACATTTAAACTTTTTTCTTAAACACTAAGACACATTGCACATTTAGCCTAGGTTTACCCATGGTCAGGATTGTCAACCTCACTGTCTTCTGCCTCCATGTTGGGGCCTATTATAAGATTTTCAAGGACAAGATCCTACATGGAACAGTTTCCTCCATGATAACAACGGCTCTCCTGGAACTCCACCTGGAGGACTTGTCTGAGATTCCTCCTGAGGACGACTTCTGCTTCAGAAATAAGTGCATCGTGAATATGTCCATAGTATTTTGCTTGATTTGCTTTCTTTCTTCATCACAGATTTGCTTATAAGCACATAACATACAATGAACATTGCTCTCTGTTAATGAAAACCTTTCAGTGTTGGGGGTCCACGTTTCATGATGATTTTAGGAGCCTGTTGAAATCTGCAACAACTTCTCCTAAATCCTTCACTGTGAATTTTCTTGGGGTTCTCCTTTTACTTCTGCAGTTTCTGATTCTCTTGCCTCTTCTTCAGCTATATCATTAGGTGACAGGGATTTTTCAGCTTCATTATAATCTTAGGAGACTACAGTTATGTATGAGATCTATCATTGACTAAAATGTCTTTATGTAACATGTGACTGTATATAAACTTAAAGTTCATTGAGTAAGACATTTTTATTATATAATCTATATAAACTTTTACATTTTTTCCCTCTATTAAGCGGTTGAACCCAGGGCCTTGTGCATGCTCTGTAAGTGTGCTAATAATGAGCTGCACACCCAATCACATTTTACTTTATTTTTATTGAGACAGCATCTAGATTAATTATGCAGGCTACCTCTGGCCTTGTACTTCCAGTCTTCCTGCCCTGGCCCCATGTCTACATCACCACATCTGGCTTAACTCTTACATTTGAAGTAGACTATTTTATATAATTATAATCAACTTCACACTCATAGCTGCTTCTAATAGATTAATAGATATTTCAATTGACTAAAAATTGTTGTTTTTAGGTGCTGTCAAGTCAGGTCTGACTCATAGTGACCCTATATACAACAGAACAAAACATACCCAGACATTGTGCCAGGCACATGATCTATTTTATGTTTAAGCCCATTGTTGCAGCAACTGTATCAATACATCTAGTTGAGGATCTTTCTTTTTTCAATTGATCTGCCACTCTCCCAGATATGATGTCCTTCTCTAGGGATTAGTGTATATAAAACTTAAAACAAAAACAAAAAAAATCTCTCAGCAGTCTGTCTATTGTTTCTACTGTATTTTTATTATCAAAAGAAAAAAATTTGATGCTCAGCTACCTCATTTAAATTGCATGTCTACTTTAAGGACACAATTATAATTACCATTCATCTCTGGTGCTTAAAATGGACATTGTTGACACATAAATTATATATAAGAAAAGATGTGGTTTCCAAAATTTATACAGAATTCAAGAGGAAAAATGTCCTATGTTTCAGGTAGTATATAGTTCTGATGATAAATTTTAGAGATTATTTTAAGTAACATCTTTTCTGTGCTTTGTGTGTAACAAACAATGAGAATCAAGGTAAACGAATGAACATATGTTCATTTAGATACCTGCAGGTTATAATAATAATACCACTTTGTAATAAACACATATAATGCATATTTATAGTAAATTTGCATTTGTAATTCTATGTCTGTTTGTATATACATGCCTATCAAAGAGTTTATAAAAGTAATTGTGGTTATGAATTTAGCTTACTTTTTATATTACCAGTGTTCATTCAGGGTTATATTATTTAATATAAGTTAGATATTATTTTCTGTTTTTGTAGATAAGGAAACTGAATGGCAGATAAGCTAAACACATTTCATGTCATTTAGCTCATAAAGCTAAATTTGAGATAAAGACTTTGATCAATCTGATTACAAGTGTCATATACGTTATATTATGTCATATCTTCCATCTGTAAACACATACAATGTTAATTTATTGGAAACTAAATGCTGAAGAAAAAGTGTCAAGTGAGTTATCACAGCTGGAGATTATTCCACTGCACTGAGGGAGTTGAATCGTAAACAAATTATGACATTGACTTAAAGTACTTTTTCTCATATATCTCTGATATACCAAGAGTATTCCTAGAAGAAGAATAGAAGAGTTTTTTCACATTTTAAACCAAAGTGCCATGAAAGGAGCGTTAATAAATAGATTCTACCTTCTTTCCATTTAAACTTATTAAGAAATTATTCTAGTAACAACATTTGTGACATCTTACTGGTGGATTTTTTAGGGAAGAATACATTGGAAAGGATTTATACACTTTGCTTATAGTAATGACTGGATAAATGCTCCTGTCAATAAGAGTTATTACCTCTGCACAAAGTTTAACCAGCAAATATTTGAAGTCAGGCAGAAAGTGGAAATGGACAAGTATTGAAAAGAAAAAATACTAGTGAAGATCCGTATTTGACTGGCTTTTGCCTAAGGTACTCTCAGGTCGCATGGGAATAGTAGTGAATAGAGCTCAAGAACAAAGTAGAAGTCTCCCTGGCTGAAATCACAATTTGAAGTTTGGAGTAGTTGGAAACAGAAGGAATTAATTCCAGAAAACTAAAAACCACAGAAAAGGATCCTTCAAAACATATCTACAGATTCTCAATTACTATCTGATTCTTCCACAAGCACAAAAAAGGCATGGTTAGAAAAGGGAAGAACAAAAATTTCCATGAATTCCATATGCTTTAGATTTTTGAAGTACAAGTTCTGTCAACTTAGTGACTTGGCTAGAATCAGGGTTTCAATTAAGGATCATTTCCATGAGTGAGGGTTAATCCATTAGCCTAAGAACAAAGGCAAAATAGCCCTGCCCTGACAAAGGGTGGAGAAGATATCAGTAATTTAATCTATTGCTAGAACAGAAAAATCTCAACACTCTCCACAGGAAGAAAATAGAATAGAGTCTCTACTATATATTGTTGTCCATAATATAAAGTATATGACTAAAAAGATGCTAGTAATGCAAATGGCCCATGAATTCAAGTATGTTATTCAAGAACTAATCAATATTATTCAAGATGTAATAACTAGGATTATTTAAGAAATAATCAAGAAATAACAAACAGCTAATAGAAGCAAACCCTCAGAAGACCAGATACTAGAACTAGCAAAAATATTAACATAGTGATTATAGATATATTAAGTATTTGACAATAAAAATGTATACAGTGATTGAAAACATAGGAAATTTCAGAAAAGTTTATAGAGATATAAAAAAGAATCAAATAGAAACACTAGAATACAAAAAAGTATCTAAAATAAAAAATTAATTGTATGAGTTCAATGGACAAGTTTAAACTTGAATAGAATGACTCAGCCTACAGCCTTAGCGGGCTGGGATTTAGCTCAGTTGGTAGAGCGCTGTGCTGCAGTCTCTGAGGTCCCAAGTTCAATTCCCAGCACCGCAAAAATGTGAGAAGGGCCGGGCAATCCACTCCCAAGGCAATCCCGAAACAGTCAGCCATTGAAAACCCTATGAGGGTCGTTATGAGTCGGATACCGACTCGAAGGCACCTAACAACAACAACAGCCTTAGCACTGTGGTGTCTAATCTCATCAAATCTCAGAAGCTAAGCAGGGTCGGACCTGGTTAGTACTTGGATGGGAGACCACCTGGGAACATCAGGTGCTGTAGGCTGGGGAGAAGGACCTGGCAACCTACTCCTAAAAGAATAATCAGCCATTCGAAATCCTATGAGTAGCAAAGAAGCACTGACAAATAGTGTTTTGTCTGTGTACATAGGATCACTATGTGTCAGATACTTCCTCCAGGCACCTAACAACAACAGAAAGGTTCAATGAACTTAAAAGCATATCCATTCAAAACATACAATATGAAGCACATCTGGCAATGAATAAACACATCATGATCTAAATGACCAATGGAACAATATTGAGTATCCTAAAAAAATTAGAGTTCCAGAAGATAAGGTAAGAAGGAATGAGAATAAAAACATTGGGGGATTCTTTTTCAAAACCAACTCTTGTTTCCAAGAGGCCCAAAAGAATACCAACAGAATAAACACAAGCATAAATGCATTTAGTCACATCATACTCATACTCAAAACTATTTACCACCAAAAATAAAAAGAATATATTAAAAGCAGTCATAAAGAAAAAAAACACATTATAGGCAGAGAGAAAATGAATTAGAATGAAGGCTGACTTCTCTTCAGAAATAACACAGATCAGAGACAACAGAATAACATTGTTAAAAATACTGAGACAAAAAAGTCAAACCTTAAATTTATGGCCAAGACAAATATTGAGTGAATTTATTGCAAGCAGACATGCAATATGAGAAATTCTAAAACAAAGTTCCTAAGGCTGAAGGAGAATGATACCAGATGGAAAATGAGAACTTCTTGAAGGAATTAGTAGCAATGAAAAATCAAAAGTATGTGGACAAATATAAAAGACTCTAAATTTCCCAAATATATATTTCTTGAAACTCACTCAGCTGACAATAGAAATATCAACAATGCATTGTGAAGGTTATAACCTATATAAAATTAAAATTTTTGATAACAATGGACAAAAGATGGACTAAATAGGCCTATTTTTTTGCAAGTTCATACAATATGTGTAACTTAACAGGACATCAATTCTAAGTAGAGTGTGAAATACTACTATCATGTTACATCATTAAGAAAGCAGTATGAAGAAGTATATCTAAAAGTCCAAAAGAAAATATATATGTGTATGTGTGTGTGTATATACATATATATATATACACACACATATATATACATATACATATATATACATATATATACATATATATATATATATATACACACACATATATGTGTGTGTGTAATTACTGGAAAATAAAAATCAGGAAAAGAGGAATAAGAGAATAAAGAATAAATAAGGCAAATAGAAAACAAATAGGAAGAGGGTAGTAGACTTCTTTGAACCACATTAATTATGTTAAATGTAAGTGAATGAAACACTAATTAAAAGCAGAATATATCAGACTAGATTACAAAGCAGATCCAAATTAAATGCTGTCACAAGGGAAGCACATTTTAAATATAGAAACCAATATAGGCATAAAAGTGGAAAAATATACAATGCAGAAATATGGATGCTAAACACATAAAATCATAAGCCTTTACCATTTCACTTATATGGATTTTAAAAATAATTAATGTGTATAAAAGATAATTTAAAAAAATGCCATAAATGCAAATACAATAAAATTGCCTTTTATTCCATTTTTCAAGATAATTATAATTAAAATTTTGTTCATTGTATTTTCAAGTCTAAAAATATGTATAAATCTTGACTCATATCTTTTTGACCTGGTCTTCCTATAATGGCAATTTAAACCCCACCCTTTTTGGATGAGCATAATTAACCCTTTCTCAGTCCTCCTTACTATGATGGGGAAAATCCCACTTCCATGGCCTCAAGAGTTGACACATGATTAAAACAACAAATTGATATTTTCCCTGGGATATTCCCTTGGGAATATTTCTAAAGTTCCCTAGGATATGACTTCAAAAGTAGAAAATCTTGCCTTGATGTTTGTTAAGCCAGCCGAATTAAACTTGGAGTTTCTGTAGAATCCTTTGCCTTATGGGAAAAAAAAATGCAGTCTGCGAACTCCCAGAGCAAAACAGCTGAGAGGAGAGAAAAGGCAAAAAAAAAAAAAAAAAAAAAAAAAAAAATTGTTGGTGTTTAGTGAGTTCTGAACCCACTCCTATCTTTGCCAGTTCTATAAACCATTAAATCTCATTTTTTGTTTGATTAGACATTGTGTTAGCGTTCCATGACTGTAACAAGTATCTGAGACAAATCAACTTAATACAAGAAAGTCTTTTGGTTTTTGCTCACAATTTTGGAAGTTTCAGTTCATGGTCAGTCAGTCCAATTGTTTTGGGTTTATGGAGAGGCAGTACATCATTGCAGGAATATGTGGGGGAGGAGGCTGTTTACCTCATGACATCCAGGAATCAGAGAAAGAGGAAGGGGCCAGGACCCCAATATCTGCTTCATGGGCACTCCTGAATAGCCTAACTACCTTCCACTAGGTCCCACCTCCTAAAGGTTCTACTACTTTTCAATAGTGTCTAGCAGAAATCCAAGCTTTTAACACATGAACATTTGGGGACATTCTAGACCCACAGTGTCACAGGTGTGCTTGAATGGAGTTCCTGTCATTTGCGTCTGGAAGAGTACTGACCAGCATAATGGCATTGCTGAGAATCAGGCGACCTGGGGTACCATCAGTCCAGCTCTCCCTCCTTGCACTGTAATCACAGGCAATTCAGAAAAGCTTGGTAGTTTTTTTCTTCTACTGAGGATTTATGTGAGCATGAATTTAATACTTAGCATGTTGCTGAAGAAATAGTAAAGGCCCAATAAATTCCACTTATATTACTAAACTCGTCATTCCATTATCTTTCCATTATTTCAGGTCAGAAAATAGTGTTTAAAAGTTAATTAGACCATAATTTGAGCAGGTGTTATGCTTTACAAATACACAGGATTATAGGTAATGCAGATTACTACCTCTTATTTTGCATAATCTTCTCTACTGACCACACAGACATGCTTTGTTGTTGTTAGGTCCTTTTGAATCAGTCTCCAACTCATAGCGACCCTATGTACAACAGGAGAAATAGTATTGTTACAGTTTCTCTGCTATTCATAGGGTTTTCAATGGCTGAATGTTTTTGGGAGTGGGTTGCCAGGTCCTTCTTCCAAGCGTACAAAACCTGGTGTTCCCCAGCAGTCTCCCATCCAAGTACTAATCAGGCCCAACTCTGCTTAGCTACAGTGATCTGACAGGATCGGATGCCACAGTGGTACAACTGCAGTATTTAAGATATCTTGAAAAATAGATATGATGTAAAGCAGTGTAACTACTAAAAATAGATATATCACTTCCAATTTAGGTTTAATAATTAAAACCGAAATTTAATCTGTAAAAATGACTTATAATGAGCAAATAATGTCATTTTCTAAAGTTACCACATTTATTTCTAAAACTATAAACATTGTTTTAATTATATAAGGCATTAAATTTGGCAGCTGATTATTAAAAATACACAGACATATGTTGTTGTTGTTGTTGTTAGGTATCCGACTCATAGTGACCCTCTGTACAACAGGGGAAACACTATTGTCGGTGCTTCTCTGCTATTCATAGGGTTTTCAATGGCAGATTGATTTTTGGGAGGGGGTTGCCAGGTCCTTCTCCACCAGGTCCTTCTCCCGAGCCTACAGCTTCTGTTTGTCTCCCATCCAGGTACTAACGAGGCCCGACCCTGCTTAGCTTCTGATATCTGACGGGATCAAATGCCACAGGGCTACGGCTACAGGCCACAGACATATAAATAACTCTATGTATAATAAAATCCAAAAAGAAATACGAACAATTTTATTAATTGTAACTCTGATTTTTGCATTTTTATATGTATGTTATGAACTCTAAATATATTACTTATAATAGATTTTTAACAATAATGCAACTTATTATAATCTTTTTATTATGCATTGCAAGAATTATAAATTTTATACATATATGTAAAATGCAAAATTATTTTATAGACCATGAGTTAATATGGGTACTATATTATTAATGTAATTTATTTACACCATCAGTTAAATATGAGGCTATCTTTTGATATGCTAGATGGAAGTAATGAGAACTTGAACTGGAAATTATCAGAGTAATATTCTTGTTTGTACTGTATTTTGAAGCTACAGTAAAGCACTCTTTCTTTTTGTTGTTGTTAGGTGCTGTCGAGTGGGTGCCTGACTCATAGTGACCCTATGTACAACAGGCGAAATACTATTGTCAGTGCTTCTCTCCTATTCATACATTTTTCAATGGCTGTTTTATTTTTTGGTGGGAGTGGATTGCCCGGCCCTTCTCCCAAGCCTAGAGCACCTGGTGTTCCCAGGCAGTTTCTCATCCAACTACTAACCAGGTCCAACCCTGCTTAGCTTCAAGATCTGATGAGATCAGACTCCACAGTGGTATGGCTGCAGGTTTTTCTTTTTAGATATAGAAAAATTATTCTTTACAAACATCAAAATTAGACCTCACAGATCCAGACTAAATACAGAATGAGTTATAATTGAAAACAATCAGAAGCATTGTAAAGATCAAACAGAGGCAAAGAATACATAATGGCCATTTTCTATTTTCAGTGTTCAGGGATGTACATGACATTGAACCCAAAGCCCAGTAAATGCTGGGCAAGTGATCTACCACTGAGCTACACATCAAGCCCATTTTTTATTTTTCATTTTGAGACAGGGTCTCGCTAGGTTAGGCAGGCTGCCTCTGGGCCGTAACCTATAACCCTCTTGTCTTACCCTCTTGAGTCTCTGGGATTATAGGTATGTGTCACAGAAACCAGCCACAATGGCTATTTTCAAAATCTGAATGGATTTAGACCATTTGCTTTATCTTTTGAAATTTTTGAAAGAAATATTTTATGCAAAAACCAATTGGAAGTTAAAGCTTTTGTGAAAAAAGACATAGCTGTAGGTGTAGTTTATAGTGATGGTAATACACTGCTGGCGAATATCTGAGGGGTTTTATTGTTTTTTTCTTCTCTTGTTCATCTATTTTTCAGTAGAGCATATACGAGTCACCACTTCATGTGAGCTTGCACATTAACATGCACAAACATGTTTTGCAGATTATTATACTGAATTTATTATGGTATGGGAATACCATTATTGTTACCCTTATTCGCACACAGAGAAGGTTTGAGAAGTCAAGAAGTATGCACAAATTCAGATCTCATAAATGGAAGAGATCTGATAGTTATGTCTAACCTCAGTGTGAATTTTAACTACAGTATTATTTCTCTAGGAGCATGTATGTATAAACAATCATTTTTATAAAGCAAGCTCTTTTATAAAACAATCTCTTAGATTAAACATAGTAACAGTGTAAGTTGTTTTAAGGAAGTATCCAATTAAACACCATTTCTAGCTGGGATATGTAGGTAAAAATCTGGGTCTGTGGTTTACACCAGGCACTTGCATCATTTCTTTTAGCTTCGTATTTTCAGGTGTACTTGGTTTAAAATTTCTATAATCTTAAGTACTTAAAACAAATTAATAGTAAATTTGTCATTTACTATTTTCAAACAGATCATGCACTAACATATGTTCATTATTATTTGATTATTGAGCTTCTTAATGTGAAATTTTAATTCATGTTACTATGGGATCAGTTTCATAAGTTTAATGAAGCATATTATTGAACTATGATAACAGTTAATACAAGTTTGAAAATGATATCTGCTACAATCAAACTGAATCATAGATCTCTTCCTGGGACTAATGTAAGTAATATAGACTATTGTTCTAAATAGTATGAATGTGGGAATTCTATAGACTATAATACCTGCAGCCGTAGCCCTGTGGCATCCGATCCCGTCAGATCTTGGAAGCAAAGCAGGGGAGGGCCTTTTTAGTACTTGGATGGGAGACTGCCTGGGAACAACAGGTGCTGTAGGCTTGGGGGGTGGACCAGGCAACCCACTCCCAATCCCATCAATATGCCACTGAAAACCCTGTGAAGAGCAGAGAAGTACTGACAATAGTGTTTCACCTGTTGCACATAGGGTCACTATGAGCAGGATACCAACTCCACAGCACCTAACAACAACAGACTATAAACAGAAGCAGGAATAGCTTTCTGTAAATGTCTTCCATCTTTGGCTCTCAACTCTTTCACTAGTGAATGGAACAAAAATACATTTTGTGAAGACTAATCACACAGTGCCTGCAGCCATAGTACTCTGATGTCTAAGTACTGATGTACTTAGTACTGTACATAATACTGATGGTGTCTAAGATCCCATCAGACCTTAGAAGTTAAGCAGGGTCAGACTTGGTTAGTACTTGAGTGGGAGACAGCCTGGGAACACCAGGCCCTGTAGGCTTGGGAGAAGGACGTGGCAACCCACTCCCCTCAAAAAAGCAATCTGCCATTGAAACCTCCATGAATAGCAGAGAAGTATGAAAATACTGTTTTGTCTGTTTTACATAGTGTCACTATGAGTCAGATCCCGCCTGGACGGCACCTAACAACAACAGCAGCAGCAGCAGCAGCAGCAACAACAACAATCATACAATATATGGGAGAGGGATGTGGCAGTCCACCCCAGAAGCAATCCCCCAAAACAGTCAGCCATTGACAACCCTATGAGGTTTGCTCTGGGTCAGACCTTACTTGATGGCCCCTAACAACAGCAGCAACAATCATAGAGTAAAATGATTTCCAGAAACTGCTTGTTTTTCAACAAACATAATGTTCCAGTTTTCTTAAATCGAGTAATAAAAATGCCGAAATTTAATGAGCCACATGGGCCCCTACTCAAACCCTCCTTCGCCACTGCATATGATCATGCTACTATGCTCCCTGGAAAGCTTCAGATCTTCTTGTGATAGAAAGTAGAATCCCTCTTTGGGCTTGCAAGGAATGAAGATCTTGGACTGTGAAGTGGATTATGAAACAGAAGCAAGAATATAGGCACTTGAACACCTGTCTCTATAGAGATACCATATCTACCCAGGGTATTATATAAATTAAGGCTTTCAAACTTTAATATGCATGCTAGTCACTTGAGCATTTTGTGGAAATTCTGATTTTGATTTCAGAAAACTTTGGTGGAACCAAGCCTTCAGAAGATGCTTATGCTGTGAATCCAATGACTAAACTTTGACTATTAAGAATGTGGGCTGGGATTTAGCTCAGTTGGTAGAGCACTGATCTGCAGTCTCTGAGGTCCTGAGTCAATTCCCAGCACTGCACAAAAAGGGAGGAGGACATGTCAATTCACTCCTGAGGCAAATGCGAAATAATCAGCCGTTGAAAACCCTATAAGGGCTACTATAGCACCTAACAACAACAATTAAGAATGTAAAGTGGTACTTACTAGTGGGCTGTTACATGTGTGAGAGAGAAACATCTATCTTGATTGAATCATTATTATTTTGATTTTTGTTGTGGTGGAGAAATTGAGTGCTAAGTAATATAATGTGTGAATGTCTGAGTGTAGGACAATCTAGAGACAAAGCTTCTGATTAATGATTAACATTACCTGAATTAATACTTTCAAATTATTAGTAATTACTGAAAAATAATGCTTCAATTTTAAAATCTTTCAATAGTCTCTGTAAAACAGCATGAGTGTGTATATATGCATATATGTGTATACATACATATTACCTGCATGGAGGTATGTTAAATAATGTCCTAAAAAGCTAATATTTACAAAGCAGTATGTAATCACATTTATTTCTGCTATAAGTCATGTGTGACCTACAATCAGGAATTGAGAAATTCCTCAGAGATCAGATCTGAAACATAGCCATTATGAATTGCCCATGCATTGAAATTTAACCTCTTATCCCAATGGAAAACTCAAGAAATTAGTATTCAGTATTATTAGATCAGAATTTAAATACATGATCTAGCTATGGCTCTAATACAATTTAGACTGTAAATTATAAGATATCATATACCTCAATTATACTACATAAATAATGAATAGGAAGAATAAAAGTAGAGAAAATTATTGTACTAGTAGTTTTTAAAGTTCTAACTTTATATAATCAAGAAAAAAAAGTTTTTTAAGGCAAACTCATCTACTTTGCTAAATGACTTGAGATTTTTATAAAATCTGTCAAGTAAAATTATTCTCTATGGAGCCAGAAATGTTCCATAATTATTCAGAGAAATAGATATTCTCTAAATGGATAATTAAGATGCAATTATATTTCAATGACTATTGCTACACTGTTGGGAGATCAAGAAAGAATTTAGCTATTGTCTATATGATAAACATGTATTGAAATATCTATTTCCAGTAATTAAGAAATCATTTGAATTATTAGATTTAATTTATATTATGAGCGGACACCACTGAGAAACAAACCTCTATAGTTGTTTACTGAGACAACAATGAGCAAATGGTTTCTTGGCAGTGCTAAATGAAGGAAAAGTGAGCTCAAAAATTTAAGCATAAATATTTGGGTAAGAATAAATTATCTTATAAATATTATTATATGGCATTAAATAAGTAAGAAAATTTTATGTTAAACAACATGGTTGGCAATATAATAGTTTTAGTCTAAATACTTTTAGCCCTAGTCTTCATTTTCTCTCTCACTACTCTCTGCCTCACTTCTTCACATGCCAACTGACTGTAATCTGACTTTTCCATACCATTGTAGAAAATTGTACATTCAGAAGTGAAACATTATATCTTAGTTGCCAAATCAAATGAAAAAAAAATTTAGCTCCATTTACTTCTCTCTAGCATACTCTCCTCAAAATTCCATCCTCCCCAAGCTTCTGCAGTTCAACTTTATCTCTTTTCATAACTGCTCCATGACATTCTCTGATGTACACTCATCTTCCCATCACTTAAATATTGCTGATTGCCTTTCTTGCTTTCCTCTTTTCCTCCCAGATTCAAAAGTTCTCAAGTATTTTTGGTTTATGATGCACTTGAGAGTCTGAGTTATAACTCTTCTTCCAAGAGAAACACACACACACACACACACACACACACACACACCCCTAGAAAATGTCAACTACAACTTCAGGGATTCATGGATCCTTTGTAGTCAAATGTAGGCTAGCACTGACTGAGATATTCTGCCCTACAAGCTTTTTTTACATTCAAATGATTTTGTAACTATGCATATACTGACAAATTCCATTGTTCTTTTCTAGCTCAGTCCAGTAGCTCAGACAATAATTCCAACTTTCAATTAGAAAGCCCCTTGGGAAGGCCAGGCTGGTATCTAAAACTCAGCAAATACTCATAAGTCTATTCCATAGCCCCTCATTAAAATGTATACTCTGTCTTGGTCAGTGGTCCCACACCCAGTTAGAAATATGTTCATTCTTGATATGTCCTTCTTCTTAACTTCACTATATAGAATAAGTCACTCTGTCTATTTTGTTGATTTTCACCTCTCCCAAGCCTAACATTCACTTCTGTCTCTTTTCACTGTAACAACATGATTAGGATTTCTCCTAAGTTATTACAGTGACATCTGCTCTCTCATCATGGTAGCCTCTCTCCTCAGAGGCACAGGACTTAATAATTTTGACTCACTTAATAAGACTTATTGGCTTTCCATTGTCTATGTAATTAAAAAATGGAAAGTAGAAAGAAAAGTAGTGAGTGGGGGAGAAAGGAAGAAAGGAAGAAAAGAAGGAAGGAAGGAAGGAGGGAGGGAGGCAAAGATGAATGGAAGCTAAGCATCTAATTAATGTACTAGGTGCAACATCATATAATTTATATGCATTACTTTTCTGCTAGTAACCAATACAGTGAAGATTTAATTTGACTATCTTTGCCTGTAGTCATACCACTGTGGCTTCTGATCCTGTCAGATCTCCGAAGCTAAGCAGGGTCAGACCTGTTTAGTACCTGGATGGGAGCCTGCCTGGGAATATCAGGTGTTGTAGGCTTGGGAGAAGGACCTGGCAATCCACTCCCAAAAGACAATCAGCCATTGAAAATCCTATGAATAGCAGAGAAGCACTGACAATTGTGTTTCACCTGTTGTACATAGGGTCTGTCTGAGTTGGAGACTGACTAGATGGCACCTAACAACAACGTATCTGTTTAAAAGATTATGTTCTTTTTATTGAATCTCAGAGCCTCAGTAAATCCCAATCCTATCATGGTATCTATAAACTTTTATTAGCAGGCACATGTAGGGCAAATAGCCCTTGTTTTCTTCCCTGTATGGAAGAGGTAAATATATCCTTTTCCTTCTTTCATTGCACATAGAGATAATCATGTGATTCAGTCTTCGACAAAGAAACTACTGAGCATCTTCTGGATAGGAACTTTCTCTGCTATAGACGTAAAGAGGTATACAGAGATCCACATTTGCTCTCTCACTCATCTCTCTTCTTTGATCATTATAGGACTCAATGCCTGAAACTGCAGTAGCTACTATTTGACCACAAGGTGATAACCCCAAAGATGAAAACTAACACTTTTCCATATTGGGAGGGGAAAATCAACACTCTCTAATGGTGAAGTTCTTGAATTTTTGATGATGTCAACAAATCCCCAAACTATTTCTGGCCTGAATGTTGAGCAAAGAAAAAAATTAAAAAAAAAATAGCTTAAATTATTAATGATTTTCATGACAAGTAGAATAAGCCATAATAAATGATACGCTACCAGATCTGTCTCATCTGTTTTAACTTTCACCATTGTACCATATCTGCAATAAGAATTTAATATAATTTCCCAAACATGATAGATATTTTCAGGTCTATATTTTTGATAAGACAATTTCTTTGATCAGATTCTCATCCCATATTTATTTTTTGAATGCTTAGCTTCCATCTCCTGTTTTGATATCCAATTAAACCTCACTTCTTTCAAATCTGTCCTCTGCATTTTGCACCTTTCTATGTTACCTCAGTTCACTGAAAAAAAAAAAAAACAGAAAGAGAGGGCTGATAAAATTATATCTATTTGTGTAACTATCAGCTCTTTTAGATTCTGTTTCTTCAAGGTTGAAGATTTTTGTCATATTTCCAGTTTTAACAAGTGTCCATAGAAGTGCTAGAGAAATATGTCAGTTTAAAAGTTTGAGTCATTCTTTGGGTTATGTTTTATGTTTTCTTATATGGTATTTGTTGTTATATTTCTTTTAAAATGTGCAAATTATTTCAAAGAAATTTTAGAATTTTTCAAAAATAATTCATTTTCAATACAAATGAATGGGAAACTATTGTATTAATCATGGTATATATTGTATATAAAATTCACTTTCTACTAAATGAGAGAATCACTGGGCTTTGGCTTTGCATCAAGAACATCTGTAGCTGCAGCTTTAAATTTGTTTCCCTTGAAGCTACAAGATTGGTCTAAGTAGGTAAGCTTCAGAATATTCCCCTAGAAAACAGAATTCCTCTCCAACAATTTATCACAGTGTCACAACAACCATTTAGTTCCTCCCCTTCAGCCGATTTTAAACTCCTTGAGGGCAAAGATTTTATTTTATTTTACATACTCTCCTGTCACTCACATTTAGTAAAAAGGCTGGCTTGTATTTACTAAACTAAGAGTTGATTTCTTTTAATTTTGCTTATAAATTATAATATCAAAAGATTTTCTTTCCAAAATTTGAAGCATTTTTTTCTAACATTTAAGAGCAGATGTGTCCATATAATATTCCATAGTTTTATGCATGAATAGCTTTTTAATAAAGTATAGTTATATTACCATTCCCCAGTTTTGTAACTAATTCAGCACTGAAAAATTTAAGGTGGTAAGGGAGGTATAGGTCTAGGTTGGCAATATTGTTAATGACCCAGATTAGAGTAAATTAAAAAAAAAAAACAGGATTTAATCTACTGGTGGAGACTACACCCTACCTCAGCAAGATGTTGTTGTTGTTGTTAGGTGCTGTCGAGTCGAGTCCGACTCATAGCAAGATGTTACCCACCTTCCATTTCTTATTTTTTCCTCTCAAAAATCAAAAACCTCACCTTTCTAAAGTATACATTCCTTGACAATCTGAAAATCAGCAGTCGTAAATTCTGCTTTTAATTTGTAATTACTGAATCCACATTTCAATAAGGTCGATCCAGTTTTATTGAAATTGCCTTTTTTTAGTTTGTGAACATGTTTCTCTCTAAATAAATACAAAGTAGTACAATTCAAAAAATAATGTGAAAGTCTTTGAGTTACTTTTTATATCATTTAAAAAACTACTTTTGACTGTTGTCCTATGAGTCACTTGATGGGTCTGTATTCTACCCTAGCTTATTATCACTAACATTAATAATGCTAGACTTTATGCATATTTAAAAAAATCATTTCTGTTAGGAAAAAAAAACAAGAATAGCAGGTTGTAGAAGAGAGACTGACTGTCAGATCTTGAATTCTTATCCCTTTTCAGAGAATAGTCCTTATTATTAATGTATATTATTAGTTCAAATGTGTCAGAAAAGGAGACAAACAGTCAGAGGCAGGAATTTCTCTCTAATTCACTCTGCCTAGCCAGCAAAATGTAACGCAAAATTATTCAGGGGAAAAATACAATTTTCTGTCATCTCTGTCATACACTGATAACAAAGCTACAGGCTAATATGTTTTGATATTTTTGTCATTCATTTATCATGTGACCTTTCATGCTATCATTAATACAGCTGAGGGACAGAGCAGATACACTGAAATAAGGATGTGGAGAAGTCAGATTGTTTCTCTAACAACCAACGGTCAGTCATAGCAATTTATGCTTTTCTCCAGTATGACTCTGACTGAAGAAGAGGAATTGTTATTAAAATTTGATATTACTGTCTAGGTTCTGTCACCTAGAATTTGCAACTTTTAGCAATGATGGGAATACTGGAGGGTTAATAAATTTCCCTTTGAATTATGATATTAATACAATACAACATGCCTGTTCAGATATTCAGAACATATATATGAAAAAATGTATCCTAGACATTTGAACATTGACTATTAGTCATACTCTGATCTGGTAAGTCTAGGGATTATATTAATATATTATTGTTGGAATTGCTCTGTGTATGTTCAGCAAAAGACTGTTGATATTTTAAAAGTGTATATAAACCAAAATAATTTGTGATACTTGCAGTTGTGTTATGGACACTCAAAAGTTTAATTCACCTTTTGTTTTGCTTTGTTTTGTGCTTTGTTTTTATGGTAAATGCTACCTGGTTTAAATTTGCATGAAGCCTGACACCATTTCTGACAATGGTCTGGTTTTTATGTTGTTCATAGAGGCTGGACTACTAAAATTTCAATATAAAATTAATTTATACTTGTTATTAACAAGTTAAGAAACATTTTGTATAGTATATCAGAGCAAGGTGAGAACTTTACAGCATTATACTAAAATCAAATTATGTCTGAATACTACCATTATGTGCAAAAGTAGAAAATCTTTCCCTTGTCTTAGCTAAGGGCTAATATAAAATTCTATGGTTTTAATGTTTATGTTAAGGCAACCATTGTGCTTTATTTTACAGCATGTATAAATATGATAATATGAAAGTAAAACATTAAAAATTTAAAATATGCATGTCTATTAAAGGTTATGAAAAATGATAAGGTTTTATTATAAAATTATTAGTATTAACCTAGATTCTTTCTTTTTAAACAACAACAAAAAATAGTGACTATCATTATTACTTTGAAGAATATATTTTAAATACAAATAAATCAGAAAATGACCTTTCTATAAGAGGAGGGGGAAACTGATGTATGACAGTTTTATATAGAAGAATTGTTAAGTAGATCCCAAAGAGACTGTGAACATGTACTGTAAATTCTTAAATCTTATTATAATATGTATTATGTAAGTTGGAAAGCATTTTTTAAGATCAAAATCAGCACTTATTTACTCATTGGATAAAATCACTGGTCTGATATTTTTTAGAATTTATTTTATGTGGAATTTTGCTTATTTTATGTTTATTAATATTGTAGCAAAATGACATAATCTTCATATTTGTTAACCAACTTTGTAAGTAAAAATTGTATGTGTGTTTTATTGGAAATATATTCTTTGTCTTTTGAACTTTATCTGAAATACTTTATTTTGTGTTTTTTATTACATTGTGTGATTTAAATGTGTATTAATCCGCATCTGTGAAGACATGCTTATATCATGAACAAATGTAGAACATTTTAATGAAAT